>JACYFF010031959.1:1114561-1137874 GCA_017589665.1 Selenicereus undatus
ACAAGATGAAGGCAGATTCTGTACATAAGAAGAGGGGAAAAAAATATTTCAGGGAAACAGAAAGTAAGAAAAGAATCTAAAATGCGAAGGAGAAGTCGAATAGGACAATAGAGCGTACCAAATGCAACTTACTTAATTTGAATGTTAAGTGCAAAGTTTCCACCGTGATTACAGATTGCTTTGATCCCATAGAATCTCGTTTGCCACAACAAGGTATTGTTGGCAACCAAATAATAATAATAATAATAACAATTTAAAAGTTCAAAAATTCAATGATAATAATCAAAGTCAAATTTCCAGTACATTTGGAATTGAACAAGTTGTTCGTATCTATCTTCAGCTTGCAATCGGAAAATGGACGTGGATCCCACGAGCCGACTGCCGTCCTCTCTCTGTCTGTCTTTCACTGTGCAGTTTTTAACCGACACCATTGCATGTTGAATAGTTTGATACTTTGATCCATTAGTTTATTTAATTAGTTCTGACGTGGAATTAGTCGCAATAAACAAACAATTCGTCAAGCTCAGTTTCAATTCTTTTAATTATTATTTCTTTCATTTTCACAGTCTACAAGCTATTTTATTTTACTTTTGGGGGGGGGGGGGTAGTTATTAATTTATTCAATAGTCACATGTGATTAGCTTTTATTAACACAATATCAAAGTTTAATTTACCGTCATTAATTGTGTCATTGACTCATTATTAATTGTGTCATAGATCTTGGAACAACAGCTCTGTTTTATCCTACAGCTTTGTTCAATTTTTTTTACAAACGAGCCCCGGTGCAATGAGGTTGTGGCTAACGACATGCATAATTTTATACTCGTTGATTTTGTCATTTACTTAATAAGATTCTATTTAGCATTCAGGAATACCTCGAATAAATACGCTTTTGAAAGGACCTATTAGTCCACTTAAAATCATTTACAGTAGTTCTTTTTACCAAATTGAAGAATTAATTATCCAATTAGCACCTAGTTGACAAATGCAAATTAATTTAAGTGATTTAATACTTATTTTCTTTTTAATAATGTCTTAATTTCAAATCTTATGAATAGAAAAAATCTACTATGAAACTTGAATATGGTAAAACAAAGGTTCAGATACCAGAAAAACTAACAACTGGTTGAGATAGTTAATTCTTGTTTAAGCAATTAAAATTATTGAAAGATTCGTTGGAGAAAATATCTCAATCATGAAACTCGTGAATTTTGTTCCTCTTTCAATAGTATAATGATAATGACCAAAAGATAGTCGATTCTTTTCATTAATGATAATGAGGATATTTTTAAAAGCGGAAAAAAATGTACCGAAAATTCATGTATTTTATCTTTCGATTAATGATAAATAATGTATAAAATAAATTTTCTTACCATCAAAAACTATACCTCAAAGTTAAAATTGAAATATATGTTCAAACTCAATCTATATCAGCTTCTAGTCCACTTCACTCGAGAAGAAATTGGAAAAAAAAATTATATGATACTCATCACTCATCAATAGATATGATTATGAACATATGATTAATTTACTTTATAGTAATTAATTTAATTTTTACAAGAGGGAAAGAAAAGACACATAATTCATATATGCGTTGCACATACAATCAGACCGATTACTGAAAGGGAGGATCTCATGAAAGTGATGAATCACCTCACTCACGCCCTCTCTCTCTCGATCTCTTACGAGGGAATGAAAAACAAGAGGAGATCAGATAGAAATAGAAGGAACACCATAAATTAAGATTGGAGAGGGAGAAGTGGAGTAACTTTAAAGCAACTCAAAAAACACCATTAACATGCATATGCCCCATATGCTCCCATTAATATAATTGCATGATTAAGTTAGGTATCTATGCACACTCACCCTTGAAAATGACCTTGTCATAATTTGCATTTTTAATTTCCAAATAACACATTATAAATCAATATAATTAACATGGTAGTAGATATTTGACGCATCAGCATTATATACACTCATCAACATCTAAGTGCATGGAATATTAACTCTTCGATATAGCTTTCAAATTGAGTCATTCTAGGTGTCATATCTGAGTTTACCTTATATTTATCTGATACAGTACTTGTAAAGAAAAACAAATTGATTTAATAAATTACGTACGACTCCGTTTAGTTATATTAGTTCAATTACAACCTAGGTCATAACTAATTTGATTTATCTTACATTCTAGTTTGCATCATCTGGGTCTAGGTGCTAGATAACTGGAAATAATTAGTTGATTTTTGCATATGATTATTACGCTCTTTGCGTAATAATCTATGGGTTTTATAATTTTTTTTAATCATAATCACTTGTAAAAAATTGTTTATTTAAGAGCTCTATACAAACAAGGTGACCTAATAGTTAGGTACCTTTCGATTTTATAAGCAAAAAACGATGTCGTAGGCATCACAATATTAATAACTTTATGTATTGCCATAAAAAGAAAATTTCATTTCACTAAACAAAAGGGAAATCAAACAAATGGAGAACAGGTAATCAACTATTGCAAAGCTGACTGTGGAAGCAGTTTCGTAGTAAGTGACAAAGCAAGGGGTAAATAGGTAAAACCACTCCTCTACTATATATACCTTCCCAACCCCTTTGCCCAGCTCCCCAAGCACCACAAACACATTTCCAGCATATTCTCTCTCTCTCTCTCTCTCACGACCAACCTAAAAATTTAGGCCGCCATTGATGGAGGCTGAAACAGTTCTCAACCTTCTTGATTCATACTGGTACGGTCTTGACTTCTTCAAAAGAAAGCCCTCTTCATCTTCAAGAAGATCTTCTTTTGAATCAAACCCAGTTCCCAAATTCTCAGAAAAACCCTCCTCAGGCCCAGAAATTCCATCCCTTCCAACAATTCATACCAAATCACCATCCCCAAAAGTTGAGAAAATTGGTCCAATTTCTCAACAGAGGAGTGATTCTGCATCTCCAAACTCTGTTCTCTTATCCCCCAAACTTCAAACCATTTTTTCTGGGAAAGAATCCAAAGAGTTTGAAGATTCAAGGGGGGCAGAAAAGGAATTTCATGAAACACCCACAGATACAAAGACTTCACCATTGAAGGACACCATTGGAATGAGGAGAAAAAAGAAGGGTTTAAGCAAGAGTTTATCAGACCTTGAGTTTCAGGAGCTAAAAGGGTTTATGGATTTGGGGTTCGTTTTCTCTGAGGAAGATAAAGATTCAATCTTGGCTTCCATTATTCCTGGGTTACAGAGACTAGGGAAGAAAGCCGATGCCAATAATGTTGATTTTGTTGTTGATGATGATAAACAGGGCAACAAATCAGAGAGATTAGCTGTGTCAAGACCTTATCTTTCTGAATCATGGGAAGTAATGGAAAAGAAAAGAATAGAGGATTCTGTGTTGAATTGGAAAGTTCCTGATTCGCATAATGATAATGATATGAAAGGTTATCTCAAATTTTGGGCTCATACTGTAGCTTCTGCTTGTAGATAATAATAATTGTAAATTTTCATTCTTTTGCTTTCCCCTGTTTTGAATTGCTGTAATATGTTTTTTCTCCACTTTTGATCTTGTAATTTTCCAGATTTTTTTGGATCAAATTTGGTTGTTTTCTCTTCCCGTTTCCCCTTACAATCAAGTGTACATATATGTCTTCTGTCAATAAAGAGGGAATAGGTTGTGTATAATTTTGTGGGTTTCTTTTTTTTTTTTTTTTCCCCTAGTTTGACTGAGTTTTTCGTGTATCAAAGACAAAGAAGAATCAACAACCCTTTTGTAATAATGCAATTTAGGAGTCTCAGGATGCATAATTGGAATTTGGTTAATTCTTTCTCGTGAGTTGTTTCTTGAAGAGTTTTGAATGATTGGTCAATAGAAAATGGCAAATGCAATTGGGTCCCTGAGTTATCTGCCATTTTCAACTGGCCATGTGAACCCATGCAAAGTGCAACAGCTTGTTCATTCCTTGCTGTGACTGTGAGTAGCTCGTGACTGGTCATTGTTAAAGATATATTGTTGTTCCCTTCTAAAAATGATGTTTGTATGAGAGAGAGATCATTTTTGGTTCAAAAGGCTGCTTAAAATTAGAGTAAATTAGTGAAAGTAAATTGTGAACTGCATTTTCATATGATATATAATTCATTGTCTGAAATCTAGATATTTCTTGATATTGAAAAAGACAACAATAATGCTTAAATACTAGCCCATTCTAAGTGACCGTAAGTTTGAGATTTATATCGAGTTAACTCTGGAACTAAGTAGAAAGCAATCTGTTCATTGGAATAATATTGAACAATTATGTTGTATGGTTGTTTTAGTGTCTTTGTATGGTTTCTTCCAAAAATTATTTGTGAAATCTTCAAGTTTAAGTTGGTGGCCTAATTAAATGGATGAAGCAATAGTATCAACATAACATTGGAAACTCAATAATTACATATCAAAATCATGTAGTCTTACGGCCGGGTTTTTTTTTGTTTGTCTTTTCCAATTTACCAATTTCAATATACTTTAGCCCAATTCAACCCACTTCAATCAATTTCAACCTACTTCGATTAAAAAAAATAAAATATCAACTTTAACCCACTTCAGTTCACTTCAACCAATTTCAACCTGCTTCAACTCACTTCAGCCAACTTCAACTTAACTCCTTCAAAATTTTATTCTCACAGTTTTAACTAAATTCAACCCACTTTAACCAAGTTCAATCCACTTCAGCCTACTTTAACCTATTTCAACCAACTTCAACTTACTTCAACCAACTTCACTCTTTTACAAACCCTAATTTACCATCGAAAAAAACAGGCCCTTGCACTTGAAAGTTCTTGAACTTGTGTACAATACTTCTAGTAATAATATATTTTAGCAGAAATGATACATGTTAACACTATCATTAATTTGAGAATTCGACTTAAAACTAAAGATAACAAAAATAAAAAATAAGATTTAACAGCGACAGCCCAACCTATACCAGCCTCCTCTTATTTATTCGAAGGATTTCAAATATAAGAATGGACACATTGTGGGAAGATTTGGCCACTTCTCCATGAGCATATGGGACCATGCATTGCTCAGCCAAATAAAAAAATGATAAAAAAGAGAAAATGGAAAAAAAAATCTTGGATCACGATTGGCTTATCTTTGCAATTGTTGAGGTGAAACCGGTTGCAACAAACACAAGGGTGTTTGTCACAGTCCCCACATTTTGTTCGGATCCTCGATCAGTTTCATAAACACTTGTTTGATGTTCTTCAAATCTTGAGATAAAGATCAGAGCTGTTGGAAAGCCTACCTAGTTCTATTACTAGTCATTTAATCGTGTTACCTGGATGTCTCTTAATGGATCATTTTGGATCTCTCTTAGTGTTCTTCATCTTATAAGATAGGTATAAACTTGTTATTATCAACTTCAAAATCTGTTATGTATTCAATAAATTATATCTCATTTTAAATAACGATACACAAGTGTTAAATAATAAGTTTTTTTTATTTATATCCAAACATGTGTTTTACTAAGTGTGATATATATTAATTTCGGGGCAAGGAAGGAGGGAGGGAACCCGTCGATGAGTCAGTATTATGTCACACTTGATCCTGGGTATAAACAATGATGTTTTTAAATAGTGAGCAGGAACCTTCCCCCCTCCCCCCAAAAAAATACGTGTAAGAAGACTTCACAATGTGACGCAAGTTGTTAGCAAGAATACTCCAAAAACTAAATTTGAGCCGCTGCTCACTTTCATAGAGCAACCCCTTAACCGCTACATCAACATTTCTCCGTGTACATAAACCATTTCCATTACCTAATTTTTAAATGAGGTTAATTTATGAATTTTTTTAATACTATCTTTTACTTTTCTTCGCCGTAAATCGTACTCTTAGTTAATTCAGTTATTTTTTTTTAACTGCATTCACAACTTTTAAAGATAATGCAAGCTGCACTGGTCAATGGCTATGAAACACTGCACATGCATGTAACAATTATATAAATATGGGTGAGAAGGCAGAGAATTTTTCCAAGTAAAACCGCACGTGTTCCTCGTGTGTTTTTGCCTTCTTTGTCTTTCATTTGTACATAGTCTTCTATTCTTCTAAGGATGGAGCAGCTGTGTATAAAAAAAAGCTCAATTTCCACATTGATTTTGTTCTCTTCGTTGATTAGTGCTTTGGAATATGCTCTATTAGCCAAATTGGTCTTCAATTCCATCGAATAAAATAATTAATTTTCTATTATTTCAATATTATCATACTGCATGAATCACATTGTACTTAATTAAAAATTCTTAGGAACTTTCGGGACTTCACGTTTTTCTGGGTCCATGATTAGCGCGCAGCTTCTGTCTACCTCTGCATTTAAAATTTGGCAGCAGGAAGAACGGGAGGCAGAGTTTTATATTACTTGTCTGCTTATTCTTATTCTTAGGATAAGTATCAAAATAAAAAAGGATCTTAATGAATGCATGGTCTAATGTAAGTTACTTAATTATAAAGTTTTTGAAAGGTCCCGTAGATTTATGATGATTCATTTCAAACGAAAGGAAATGGTCCTGATTGTGACCTATATTTAATTTCCTGTTTTTGAGCACCATAGCAAAAATTAATACGTACTTCGTATAAAACTTATCTACCTTAGGTATTTGCCACCCTGGGTGGGAGGCAAATACCTAAGGTGGATAAGTTTTAGTACCTTGGCTTGATCATCCAGCAAAATGGGGACATCGACGAGGATATTAACTAGCGCATGAGAGTAGGCTGGCAAAAATGAAAGTCTTCCTCAGGGGTGCTGTGTGACAAGAGGGTGCCTTTAGAATTGAAAGGTAAAGTCTATCGGATGGTAGTCAGACCGACTGTCCTATATGGATCGGAGTGTTGGCCTCTAAAAAAGACGCAGGTCCAGATGTTGATGGTAGCTGAGATGAGGATGGTTAGGTGGATGTGTGGTTTTACGAGAATGGACAGAGTTAGGAATGGTATAATCAGGGACTTAGCTAAAGTGACCCCCATAGAAGAGAAGATGAGGGAATCAAGACTCCGCTGGTTCGGCCACGTGAAAAGGAGAAGTATGGCTGCCCAACTGAGGAGGTGTGAGTTGATCGACCTTCCCGGTGGTAAGAGAGGAAGGGGTAGACCGAAGAAGAGTCTGGACAAGGTGATTACAGAGGACTTGAAAGTAGTGGGTTTGACGGAGGACTTGGCTCAGGATAGGAGGCTGTGGCGGAATAGGATTAGAATCTTAGATGGCAGAGAAGCGACTCTGTAGTTGTCAGTAGCTGCAGTAGCTTAGTGCTGGTAGAGGGTCTGTTGTGCTCGTATGCATGTTGTGCTTTTTTTCAGGGAGTGACGACCGCTGCTTATCGTGGATTGTTGAGGTACGTTCTTTCAGCTTTATTTCAACTTCAGTTTATTTGGCACTGATTTTCGCTCTTTAAATGCTTCGCAAGCGCTTTCCTATATAAACCTTTTTCACAAAACCTTTTTCGTGGGTCTCTTGGAATCAACCTCTCTATAGGTAGAAATACCGGTAGAGGTAAGGTTGCCTACAGCTAGATCTCCCCAGACCCCGCGAAAACGGGACCCACACTGAGAGGTGTTGTTGTTGTTCGTATAAAATGAGGTTCGAATTTTGAAAATAGGTATTTAGTTTATTCTCGGGACCTAGTTGATCATTGAGTTAACATAAGAGTTACATTAATGGATAAGGTTGTGTTTGGTTTACTGAGTATAAATGACTATATATATAACTTCCCTTTCAAAATGAAGTAACGAGTTTAGCCGAGCTAAATTGAGCTTAATTACTCTCTAGGTTTGGATTTGACTCACTAAGAATTCAAGCCAAGTTGAGATATGGTTGAATTATAGCTTAAATCTAGTACTGAATCGAGTCTAAAGTTGATCAATGTGACAACTTCAATCACTACAATTATATTTAATAAAGGATTTGAAATTTAAATTCTCTTTCTTCTTTATAAAAATTAAATCTAATTTCCTATGTGCTTAGGAGTTAAATTGCACTACATACAATAACAACATTCACCAATTCACAAGAAGCTCTTAACTTTTTTAGATGTTGAACTCATTCTTAGTACTTCTTAATTCTTCTTTTTTGGGGGCACCAAATCAACCCTTGTTGAATATTATCCATCGTATAATAAAACCACAAGGAAAGCGAGGACATGCCTTCAACTCTGCAACTTTGATTAAAATTATGGAATAATTTTCACAATAATCGCAATAATCAATCAACGCAAGTTGATTCAAATAATTTGACACTTGTTTTCCTTAAGTAAGTTCTCAGATTAAAATTTTGTGAATGAAAAAAATCTGTAATGGGAGAGTTCTACCCCTTATTAGGCCGGCAGTAATTTGATTCCAGTGAAATAGAGGATCCAATATTCATAAAAAAAATCACAATAATCAAATTAAAATAAAAATAAAAAATGCACATTCGATTCCACGTCAGATTTTTGACCGTTGCATAAAGTATCCTCATTCCAGCTGTATAAAAGTCAATTTTAATAAGTTGAACAAGTCGCATGCAGATCTTAGGGATCCACGTCATCCATCCCCCTTTTAAAAAAAAAACACACATAAAATATGGTTTGCTGATTTATTCCTTTTCATATGAACGATTCTTCATTTGTTCCACTTGGCGGTTTCAATATTTACAGGAAAATTTTCAAATTAAATGAGTGGAAGAGTTTGCGTAAAAACACTGAGAATAAAGGAGGGAAAAGTATTCTTATTCTGAATTTGACGTCTCACGTAGAATTCAAATTCTATGTATTATTTTATTTTTTAGTATCATAATATGTTGACATATATAGCTGTCCCTTAAGAAATTACAAAATATGAAAACCAAGCAAGAAATTTCACTAGCAACATAATAAACTAGAAATGAATGTTAATATATATAATATATATATTGCATATTTGATTTTTTTAATATAAGTACGTGTTGATTAAAGTAATATGACACTTTTTATTTTTAAGTAAGTCTTGAATTTAAGTTATATGAATAAAGAAAATTTACAGTGTCAAAGTTTATCTCCTTATTAGGCAATAACAGCTTGACTTTAGTTAACGGATGATGCCCCCTACTGCATGTTCAAGGAAGTCTCGAAATTTATTATTCAAATGGATCTCAATCTTAGCTCGTGGTGACTAATATGATGAAGGAACCCCACAAAAAAAAACACCCACATTTTTTCCTTGTGAAGAATTGTCAAGAACTAATGATCAGCTTCAATCGATAATTGTATTTGAATATTCTTTTAGAGAAGTTAATAGAGCCGCCAACTTATTAGCCACCTTAATTAGATGTTAATAACTCCCTGTCTCTTGTCAGATTTGATGATTCCCTAACAGTTTTGTTGTTGATCACATTTAAGGACCCCTCTTATGTTTCTAGCCTAGATTTGATTAATTGTTGAATAAAATATGACGGAGACTTTACTATTTTTTTCAAACCACAAAAAAAATACTTGTCTTTTTATTTGTTGGTTTTATGTATCCACTTTCAACCATCTAACACATGTCAAAAAAATAAATAAATCTTTTGGATAGATATCTCTCAGAAATGACCAATAAAATGACTTGTATGTATTATTTCCCCAAAAATAATACATAAAAAAAACTTTATTTGAATTTTGTTTTAGGGAGGTTAATAGAGACACTAACTTGTTAGCCAATTTAGATGTTGATTACTTCCCACCCCTTGTCAGATTTGATGACCCCCCTCATGTTTTGTTATTGATCATGTTTCAGGACCCTTTTTATGTGGCTAGGTCAGATTTGGTTACTTCTTGAATAGAATTTGACGCAGACTTTACTCTTCATTTAAACCACCAAAAAAAAAAAATATATCTACTTTCAACCATCTAAACAATACAAGTTAGAAGCATGTAAAAAACAAAAGAACCCCCCCCCCCTGTGGATGCCTCTGAGATATGACTAATAAGGATGGTCCATACTTATCATTTCCGCAAAAAAAAAAGAAGAAAAAAAGTCATGCATGCAAAAAAAAAAAAGAAATTGTAAATAAGTAGATTTATCATGCATAACGGTATCCATAGACGTAGCACACGTGTTAGACAGCTTGTGGCCAGCAATATGATTGGCGTAGGACTGTTTTTGCAGTGGTAGAGAGTGCCATGCACGCTGGCCCTCACCACGCTGCATTGCTGCCTCCCCTAATTTTACCAGGACGTGTAGAAATAGTGCAAGAATTGTCATATCGTATTTTGTATTAAGGGAATAGTAAAGTCAGGTTAAGCTGTTTTATAATTTATCTCATAGGGTAAAATTCTTTTCTAGACACTGCTTAAATGTAAGATATTTATGCATCGGACTGTCTTTAATATTTGTCTACCAACTACAAAGATATTTGTAATGTATCCATAATTGAACAAGTTCTCAATTAGCAAATCACTTCTTCAATAAGATTAGGGTATCATCTTACGCTCAGAAAAAAAGGGAAAAAAATCTTAAAGATGCTACTTATCTCTATTTATATTACTATAATATAGTGACAATGAGCATAGCCTCCCCCCCCCCCCCAAAACCCAAAATAGAGCTAGCGTAGCCTGATCCTGTAGCCTTCCTTGAGCATGGATTTGCCCTCCTAAGAGCATTTTCAGTGGGAGTTTTAGATTTCGAAACTCTTGTCTGTCACGTCAGTAAAAGTTTCACAATTTTGGAACATCCATTTTATCACTTCTCCAACCTATGGAGCTCAATTTTAATCATCCAATAAAAATATTTGTAATGGACCCACCTTATAACACGCAACCTATTTTTTAAATCATTTAAAAATTATATACTTACTTAAAAAAAAAAAAATTTCAAAGTTACACGCATGGAGGACTGCCCATAGGTTCCTCCATGCGTGCCTCCTCCCCATTTCTCCCATGACTGCCAGAGAACTACTGCCACACGTGAAAAATGCAGGCCCCCCATCTGCCAAGCGTTTCTTCCGCTGGTAATGCCCTCCTAAGCGCTAGCCTCTCCATTAGGTCGAGAAGAACAAAAATTGTAACTAGCACTTTTGATCTCCACATATGTACTTTGCAATTGGCCTCTCTATGGCGTTATATCTTTAGCATATTACATTTTTTTAATCTGTTCATACTTTATAGGACGTCAATTAGTCGTTTGCTAATATTTTTTATTCTAGTTCTGCTAATTTATGATGGTAAACCCTAAATTTGAACTAGAAAATTTTGTAAAGTTGAGCACAACTGCATTCTTATTTCCACAAGATGGAAGAGAAAATTAAAAAAAAAAATCTTATTTCTCATCTGACTCAAACAACAACAACAAAAACTACAATACATATTAACAATGAATAATAAGATAAACATACAGAAAATATGCTTTATTTGGCAAAATTTGAGCAAAATCAATTGAAAATGGGACTCCTTGGGAATAAAACCACACTTAAGTGATTGTTACTATACATCAAATACACAAATGTGTAACTTGGCAAAGCCTATATCATAAACTCGAGAGTATATACTTCCAGAAGCTACATAAGCAAAATATATCTTAATAACCGCTAGTATGACAGATAAACTTTGAAATATATATATATATATATATATATATATATATATATATATTTTTTTGTTGGGGTGGGTGGGGGGGGGGGGGGTAATGGGAGTACATACTTCCGGTTGTATGTAATAATTATTTGCCTGTAACTTGTGATTTTGTTTTTTCTTTAAGACACAGACAAAATAGGGGAGTTTTTTTTTAAAAAAAGAAAAATAGAGGAGTTATTGGGAATAAATAAAAGAAACAAGAATGGCTGTATTGTAGTCAATTAAGAATAAAAAGAAACAGAAATTTCGGAGACAATAGTGCAATTTTCCGTTCTTAGTAATATTTTTATCCCACATTTTTAAAAATAATTTTTAATGTTGGATTCAATGAGGGGTTGAGGATAAAGAAACAAGAAGGGCTCACGTTGCACCCCGAAAACCCATTACTGGCTAATGGGCAAGGGCCCAAATTGAATCCACCCACCCTCATTTTTGAAGGCCCAGCGAACTAAGCTTCGACTTACTAAGCCCAAGCCAAAAGGCCGTAGGTAGGCCCATTCTATATATTGCACGTCCGTTACAGTGTGAGGTGCATATGATTCACTTATTTTTATTTTTATTTTAAATGAAAACAAAGATTAGAAACAAAAAAAGAGGACAAAAATAGGGGAACCAATATTTTAGATTTTATTTAGTTATATTTTTCTTTCTTTTTTTCTTAATTTCATAAATTATTTATCTGCATTTTTTTCACAAATATATACATAAGGAAGGCTCTAGAGGTGGAGTCGTTATAGATAGACAATTTAGACGTGAAAAATTGGGTGAAAATCCACATTGATGAACAAAAATAATTGGGTTATCCTTTTCCACCATTGAGATAATTCTTGATATCATTCGCTATTATATAAAGTTCTTTATAGAATTTTCATTTCATTAGCTATTCTAGTAATAATCAACATTAGAATTCATATTTATGTACAATATTTATAAATACATTTATACATTGTTGGAGTATGAAAGTGGGTATTATCTCATATTGTTAAAATATAAAGAATATAAACGTGAGTATTGTCCAACATTGAGAAAATGAAAGGGCTTGAGCATGTATATAAGCTTGTGAGTTACTCTACTCATTGCCAATTAATTTTGGGTTGAGACCTCATTTGAACTTATATACATGACTCTTTGTTAATATCCCAATTGATATATAAAAAATTTGATATTACATATGTAGTATGCATACGCTCGATCTCCTCATATACCGATCGCTTAATCATGAGTAAAAAGCATAGGTAGATATGAATCATTTACATACAATGCTTGATTAACATAATTTGAGTTCCAAATTTTAGGTTAATGGTTGATTAATCTCTAGTTGCCCTTGAATCTTTAGGTTGATTGATCACTAGTTGCCCAATTTGTTGGTTACAGCAAACTTTAGCTGTGCTGAATCTCATGCAGCAATGTTAATTATTTATATTGATTCGTTTAATTTTTCATTTTAATTTATTGGCTTTATTGGAACAGAAGACATCCCCGACACTTGATTCATATATTTCACATCTCAATTATTATTTGTTTATCACACATTATTATTTTGATTATTTTTGTCCCTTTGATATATTTATGTAGATTTTGGACCCGCCTCCATGTGTGTGACAGTTGTTTCTTTTCTATACGCAATTGTACACGGAATGCCGAAGTGGGGGCACGTCTTCATAGATTTACTGATTTCTATTGGTAATTAGGCGTGTGTGATTAGGTCATACTGTTTAAATGTAATTAATTTTAGTGTAAATCCACGTGCATTTTGTTTGCATTATATTGTTGCTCTGCAGTACTTGTCATTGTATGTGTGCATTAATTCTTTTATTTAGTTTTTAATTACTGGTCAATGAAAGGTCAAATATAAAATGAAAAGTTAATAAAAATCATAAAATAATAGATAAATGAGACCGTCTAATGTACCTAACACTTTTTGAGAGGCGGATACTTTTGCGATGATCTTTTATGAATGTCATGTTGACCAATAATTAATTTAAGGATGATTGTAATAAAAATTACCACCTAATGAATAGTAGTCAATCCCGAATCAAAAGTCGTTGTGTGCAATACTCGTCATATCAAAATCTCCAAAAAGTTACACCGTAAGGTGTGTGTTTCACTATAACTTTTACGTGAAACAATCTTACCTAAGAATTTGTGACAATTTAAACAACTCCTAGCTATGACATAGTTTTAGATTGTATAATCTTATTATTTATGATGCCTAAGGTACATTGCTCCTAGTGAACAATTATCAATGTTTTCCTTGTGTTTGGTCACAATAAATCAATGTTATGCATTTGATATTGTTTTTGGAAAAAATGGATATTCCCAAAAGCTCACAAAACAAATACCAAGAAAAAAAAAACCTTTTGCGTAGATTCCGCGCAAGTAGGAGATATATATAGAAAACTTATGAAAAGTTGACATATTCCTTTCATAGAGGAAGGTATAAAAACTTATGTACATGATATTTAAAACTCAATCTTTATTACCACTTTTATCGACTCATTGATTGCACATATAAGTCGAGTTTTGAGAACTAGGTTATATATGCATCATGTGAGTGCAGTTCATCACTAAGCTGCCTTTTTTCTTAAGGGGGAAAAAAGTTATTTGGATGCACAATGAAATTGATGATAACAACATAAAAAATGCATTGAAAATGGAGTGCATTGAAGGAGGTTTAACTTGAATGTGCAAAATGAGACTTAGGTTCAATTTGCAACCACTTGTAGGCAAAGGATCAATTTCTTGGTTGTTAGTCGGATTCCCACCAAACTGTGGTCTATAGGGTTGCAGCTTTACTTGTTTACTACTAAAACTTCATTAAATGTACTTATTTGCTAGTTGTCATATATAAATAATTTGTTCACCAATTAATTAAGTCAGTCTTGCAATTTGTGTTTCTTACTTAGAGTTTGATGTCTAAAGAAAAATATATAGGAGCTTCAATTTAACAAAGATTATATTGTTTGTATAATTGGTTTGAATAGTGTGAGGTTCATATTCGGTGCCCTTTTCTTTAGTTTTTCAGTGTTTCAACAACGTGATTTGTAGTTCGAAAGGATCAATGGGAATTGAAAACTAAAACTATATATGATATGTGCATCATTGCATGCATCATTGATAATTAGGTACGAGCCTTAATTTATTAGTACTCTACGGAGTTAATATTGTCCAACTCAAAAAGGAATGTAAATAAAAAGAGAAAGGTTAAATAATAAATCTTACATGGGGCCACTCACTTAATTAAGCAATATTGTGAAATGGGTGCTTTAAGGATGATCTTTTTTATGGTTATGGAGATGACTAATAGTTTATTTACGAGTCATAAATAAATCATTAGTCGTTCTAATTCAGAATCTCATGTTCATATGACTTATTAATCACTTATAGATCCAAAAAGAATCACAATGAAAAAAGCATTTCATTGTATTTTTATGTGAGATAATTTCACTTAGGAATTAATTAATCAAGATCAAATTAAGAATTAATCAAGATTAAAATATAACGTTGAATTAACATTGTCAATGAGTTAAAAGCTCTTGAAGACTATATGTATGACTTATCCTTGTCGGTGTAGTATTCTCTCTCCAGAACTTTGAGACTTGAGAGCCAATAAGAAGCAAATGTTCATGCATTGCGACGCAATAGTTCCTTACTGTGAAAGAGACGAGCCTAGCAACGTACGCTTATTAATTAGCTTCATGCACAGTCAAGAATTTCTAAGAAACAACACTGACTGCGAGTAGATAAGAATTATCAGACAACTGACCCCGTATGAGTATGACAATGTTAGGCACAAGACAATCAACGTGCATGGGTCCTCGATATTCAATCCTCCAAAATTTCATTTTCATGAGTTATTTTCTTTTAAAAATTATATTTTTAAGGAGCGTTATTAGTATTTTACAGTAAAATTTCAAAATTATTTGTCATAATATTATTTCGATAATAATCATATCATATTTTGTCCAACTTAAAATCTTATCAACGATATATAGCTAAAATTATGGTGAATACATGTTTTTTATTTGGATATGACATATGATTTATTTGAAATAAAATTTTGACTTAAAATAATTACGATGTAAGTAGTGCACATAAATAGTTACCGCATATATACTTTTTTTTAAAAAAATTCAATAGTTTCATATAAGATTTTTAGCGATCTTTGGAACCCCTTCTATAGATATGAACATAAAAAACACTGTCATGGTGACTTGATAATATATGTGGTCTGAAAATGTCTATATTGAATTTCCCAATGCAAGCCAGAATTTCACATTTCGCATGTTAAAGAGGTACAAGAAGACGATAGCATCTAGACGGCTAGGCCTAGCCCCTTCCATGGCTTTGCCTTCCTTACAAAATATTGGACGTTTTTTTATTTTTTGGCTTTTCTAAGAGGCCATTCAAAAAGGGAAAAAAAAAGTTATTTAAATTGAAGATTTTGTTTATTTTTAGGCCTTGCCCCTACAACAAAAATAATTTAATAGAATTACTCTTGAGAATTTATATCTTTATTAACATAACATTAACATTTGATAACTGAAACATAAATTTCTTATTGAATACAATTTTCACTTACTATTCTGAATTCTCCAAGAATCTATCACAAATTTACAAATAAATATAGGTTGGTAAAATTAGGGGCACATAGCTAAGATTGCATCCCTACTTGAAAACCCAAGACCTAGACCCGAACTATGGGGATTGTGCTATAAATATTGGAAATAAAAACAAATTTATTCAACCTGGATAAAAAATTCGGGGCTAAACTTAAGTGTTGATGGTCTAGTTCTAGGCCTAAGAATTTAGAACCAACCTTATTTTTTTGGAACTAAAAATAAAATCTAATCTAATTGATTTCAAATTCAAATTCTCCCAGTTCAATTCGGTTCAAACTTTGATATGAACACATGATTTTTGTGTTCATTCACAACACCTTTAGATAAAAGCAAGTGAAGATGTGTTTTTTTTCAACTTACTATAAATAATTTGCGGACAAATGTTGATGAGTATTGATAAATACAAATAAAATACTTATTAGCTTTTATCAATATTAATTGTAATTTATAAATATTTATGATAAGTTAGAAAGATCATATTTTAATAATAATTTAATAGATTATAAGGAAATATCAATCTTTCTTCTTTTCTTTTTCCCTTTTTTGACATCATATTTCTCAATCAATTCCCTTCCCCCACCCCCCCCCCCCCCCAAAAAAAAGAAAAGGGAAAAAAAGAAAAGAAAAGAAAGGGGATTATCTAAAGATGCAGGGGTCAAAGACTCAAAGTAGAGTGGGTAAAATGGAGGTATCTTTTTAATTAAGATTAGGATTGAAATGACAAGTACAACAACTGTGGAGGTCATTTTTGTCTATTCACATTCACTTGTACGTACGTAGTGGCACCGAAGCAGACGCAGTCATTAGAGGGAGGGAGAGAGAGACAAGAGACAACCGAAAGAGAAAGCACAGAAGAGAGAGAAAGACACTAACAAGAACAAGTGCCCAACTACATTTGCTGCAAATTACATCTCCAGTCACTTTCTCCCCATTCGTCTTCTCAACAAAAACAACCCCATCTCCCCCTTTTCTATTCACTACTCAATTATTTTTCTGGGCATAGTATCTCTTCTCATTCTTATTGCCCAATTTCTCTTCGCAATGTCAGCAATTTAGCAGCATTTCTCGTCTTCCTTTTGATACAAGTTCCCAAACAAAGAAATAAACTTTGGGTTCTGTTTTTTTAAACTTATTGTTATCTGCTGTGACAACCGCTTTTAATTTAACTTGCTGGGCAGCCATGTCCTCAAAGCTCAAGTAAGTACCCTCAGATCTGATTTGGGTCTTCCTTATTTTTCCCTTTTTGATGTGTTTTGTTTTTGCCCTTTCTGTTTTGTGGGTGTTTGATCTTTTGGGTTGATGAAATTCTGTTCATTTAATGGTTAATTGGGTACTTCTTCGTATGTTCATAACTGTTGATTCAATGAAGGGCGAAAAAGAAGAAAGAGAGAGTGAGACAGAAAGAAATTGAGATGGCATTTTCTGAAACTGTAGCAGATTGTGATTGTTTTCTTTCTTGAATCAAACATGATGTTATTATTGACTTTCCTATTTCAGAAACCCTTGTGATCAGTGGGAAATTTGGGTTAGATCCGTGTTTCATTGGTTTAGATCTGTCTTTCATTGACCATTTCCATTGTTTCCCTAGCATGGGTACTACTTATCTGTCTGACAATTGATCTTATATGTTAAATTTTCATCTTTGTATCTCTTTTGGGTTATTTTTGCTTGGTCTTTGAGTGCAATGTATAATGATCACATTATGAATTCATGGGCAGATCCGGTTTATCTGATACTCCTGGCCACAAGCCTGCACCAACTACCCCTAGAGGTGCCAAATTGACTAAGGCATCTTCACTTAAATCCGATGCCACACCTTCTCCAATCCAGAATCCGCGGGCTTCCATCGACCGGCCTTCACCACGGCCTGTTACTCCGAAGACAGCCATTGATCGTCGAACCCCTCGATTATCTACTCCAGATGTATGTTGAACGAATTCCCATCAGCTATTGCTTTGTGTTGGAGTTGTTGTAGTGTTGTCATTTCTTATGAAGTTGGTGGTTGGTAGTTTTCCTACCTGCTTTTAATCATCAGGGTAGTAATACATTGGAACTTAAGACTGAATGGGATCAGTGGAAATGTGAACTAGTTTTGGGGGTACTTGTGTATTTTGCCAATTTCTGATGATGGTTTTACTTTTGTGATTTTCAGAAGCCACAATCACGGATTTTTAAACCATCAGAGTTACAGGCGCAATTAACAGCTGCTCAGGATGAGCTGAAGAAAGCAAGAGATAAGCTGGCTTTGGCTGAAAAGGAGAAGAATCAAGCACTTACTGAGTTGAAGGAGGTGAAGAAACAAGCTGATGAGGCCCATGAGAAATTCCAGGAGGCTTTGGTGGCTCAAAAACGGGCTGAGGAAACTTCTGAGATAGAGAAATTCCGGGCTGTTGAATTGGAGCAGGCTGGAATTGAGGCTGCGCAGAAGAAAGAGGAGGAATGGCAGAAAGAGTTAGAAGCTGTGAAGAGTCAACATGCATCGGACTTGGCTGCTCTTCTTACCGCTACCCAAGAGCTGCAAAGGGCTCAGCAAGAGCTAGCCATGGTTATTGAAACCAAGAACCAAGCTCTTAGCCATGCTGATGATGCCACCAAAATTGCTGAGATTCAGGCTGAGAAGGTTGATTTCCTCTCAGCTGAGTTGGCAAGGTTGAAGGGGTTGCTCGAGTCCAAGGCTGAGGATGAAGCTTCTGAAAATGGAATAGTTGCGGAACTGAAATCTGAGTTGGGCTCTTTGAGACAAGAACTTGAAAAGGCCAAGACCTCAGAGCAGGAGTTTGTTGAGAAAGAAAAATCGTATGAGATGACTGTAACTGAACTGAAATCAGAGCGGCGATCTCTGAAGGAAGAGCTTGATAAGGCTAAGTCCATTGAGCACGAGTTGGTTGATAAGGAGAACTTGTATTTGAAGGCGATGACAGAGCTGAAGTCCGAGTTAGGTTCTCTAGAACAGGAGCTCCAAAAGGCGAAGACGTCAGAGCAGGACTTAGTTGAGAAGGAAACGTCTTACAAGAAGATTTTGGAAGAACTTAAATCAGAGTTGAGCTCAAAGGAAGAAGAGCTTGAAAAGGCAAAGAACATTGAGCAAGAGTTGATTGAGAAAGAGAAGGCCCATGAGGAGATCGTTACTGAGCTACATTCAAAGCTCCATTCTCTAAACGAAGAGCTTCAGAAGGCCAAGGGAATTGAGGAAAAGTTGATTGAGAAGGAAGCATCCTATGAGCAGACTGTCAAGGAACTCAAGTCAGAGACAGATTTGCTACAACAGAAACTTGAGGAGGCCAAGAGTCATGAAGAGGAATTGCTTGAGAAAGAAAAATCGAATAAGAAAATGGTGGGAGAGTTGGAAGCAGAGCTACATTCTCTGGAGCAAGATCTGGTTGTGGCCCGGGCCTTCCAGGAGCAGTTGGCTCAGAAGGAGGAGGCTTATGAACAGCTCAATGTTGAGTTGGAAGCGGCCAGGATGGCCGAGTCTTATGCATTGAATCTACTAGATGAATGGAAGAGGAGGGCCGAGGAGTTGGAGCATAAGGTGGCAGAATCAAATAGATTGGAGAGATCTGCCTCAGAATCGTTGGAATCAGTTATGAAACAGTTGGAGGGAAACAGTGACTTACTTCATGAGGCAGAATGTGAAATTACTACTCTCAAGGAGAAGCTTTCCTTGTTGGAGATCTCACTTATGACAAAGAAAGGGTATTTGGAAGAATCGGAACACCGTCTTGTGAAAGCAAATGAAGAAGCTGCTGAAGCAGCGAAGATGATCGAATTGCTGAGGTCTGAGCTTGAAACTGTGAAGGAAGAGAAGGCCCAGGCTGTGGAGAATGAAAAGCTTGCAGCTTCTAGTGTTCAAGAGCTGTTGGAAGAGAAAAATAAACTCATAAACGACCTGGAAAATTTGAGAGAAGAAGAGGAGAAGAGCAAGAAAGCAATGGAGAGCTTGGCTTCAGCTTTGCATGAGGTTTCTGCTGAAGCAAGGGAGGCTAAAGAGAAGCTGTTATCAAGTCAAGCGGAGCATGAAAATTTCGAGACTCAAATAGAACATCTGCAGCTGGTTTTGAAAGCAACAAATGAAAAGTATGAGGCCATGCTTGATGATTCAAAACGAGAGATCAATCATCTCACAAACACAGTGGGGCAATCCAAGATAGAATTTGATACCCAAATGGAAGATCTGAAGGTTGTTTTGAAGGCATCAAATGAACAGTACGAAAGCATGCTTGATGAGGCAAAGCAGGAGGTTGACCATCTTACAAAGATGATGGAACAATCCAAGCTAGAACACGAAAAATCGAATGCAGAGTGGGCGGCGAAAGAAGTGGAGCTGATGAACTGCGTGAAAAGGTTAGAAGAAGAAAATTCTTCTATGGAGAAAGAAATGAAGATGGTTGAGCAGTCCGAGCAGATTTACCAGGACTCCAAGGCTGAGTGGGAGCAAAAGGAGTTGCAACTCGTGAATGGTCTGAAGAGATCAGAAGAAGAAAAATCTTCAATGGAAAAAGAAATAATGAGGCTAGTGCACTTGCTTAGAGAAGCAGAGGAAAAAGCTCATGCTGCTCAGGAGGAGGGATCGCAGTTGAGAAGTTCCCTCAAAGAAGCTAGATCAGAGGCGGGTTCTTTAAAGGAAGCCCTTGAAGAAGTTGAAACTGATTGCTTGAAGTTGAAAGACAATTTGCACGATAAAGAGACTGAGTTGCAGAACATAACGAGAGAAAATGAGCAGCTACGAGCAGCAGAAGACTCCAATCTCGGGAGGATAGGCGAATTGATGAAATTGCTTGAAGAGGCTAAGACCCAGCAACAAGCAGTAGAAAATGGTGAGCTCTCAGACAGTGATAAAGATTATGACATGCTTCCAAAAGTGGTAGAATTCTCTGAAGAAAATGGACATGTTAATGGAAAACCTCAGCAAGTAGAGAGAGTTGACATGGAATTGCCCACTTCAATGAACAATGGCTTGAGCAAGGATGCATCTCAGTTGGGTGTAGCCATGGTAGGAGAAGTTAATGGAAAACCCCCAACATCTGATAATGAAGAGAAGTTGAAAGATGAAACTGCAGATTCTGAAACCAAGATGTGGGAGAGCTACAAGGTTGACCGAGACTTCTCAACAGAGATGGAAACAGAACAGGGTTCCTTAGACGATGAAGTTGAATCTAAAGCAGAACCAGGTGAGAGCTTGGATCAGATGAACGGGCTTCCATCAGAGAACAGCTCGAACTCTGACTCAAAGCAACAGAACAAGAAGAAAAAGCCATTGTACCGCAAATTTGGGAATCTACTCAAGAAGGGGATAAGCCCCCAAAAGTAGGGGGATCAGGGACTGCTGCAAAAGCAGGCAACCAGCAGGTACATTGTCATACTATGTTTGCTCCTGAAGAGTACGTGTATGTTCTTTTGGCTTCTTTGGGAATAGGAAGTATGAAGAAGCATGTATTATGTCTAGATTCTTTATTTCTTTGCCCTCGAAGTTGATCCCCTGATTTGAGTAATTTGTATGTGATGGTGATGTCCCTTCCTCCAGGCTTCCTTCCCTGCGATTGACTGAAATGGGTTTACAAATTTGTTCTACATCTATTATGTCTTCCTGGTATGAGTGGTCTCAGCACTGTTGTTTGACATCCAGAAGATAATGTATTTGTTTGGTAATGTCCTTGGTTTGAATCGTTTGTCCATTTTCTAGTGTCCGACACAGTTGTCATATTACATACGAACCCCCCTCCCCCTGTATGGTAGGACTTACAGTGATTCGGCTTGTAATGGCTGGCAGCTTGTTGACTTTGTACCTGTTTTATCTTAATGTGACCTGACTGTAAAATGTGCATTTGATTCTGGAGATCAGTGAGTGAGGACATGGATATGCTGTAGCACCATACATTATGGTACTTTGTACTACTTGTGCAGATTTCTGTACCACTTTGTCTTTTTGTAAATGGTTATACCATGTACTATAACTAGAGCTTCTGTTTCTTTAACGTCTCACTTGATCATCAGAACTGTGGCATTGGCAATTTACACGTCCCACACAGCATTATATCTTCTTGTCTGCAGGCTGTCCATCAGCAGTGTGGTTTAAAATTGGGGACGAAACAATTGAACTCTTGCAATCTGTGGCTCCCATCATGTTCCAGCTCATCATCGACAAAACACGAAAACGAATTTCTATTATGCCCCCTTTTCCAACTCCCAGTTACTCCTTACCTACTTCATAATTGCATACCAAAGTCACGAACAAGAAACTATTCAGAATCTGACTTTATTCTAGAAATAGCTCTTGAATTGCACCCAAAAGTTCTTCACGAGAACGAAACTATTCAGAACCTGACTTCATTCCAGAAATAGCAGGAGAGCAAAGCAACAAGAAGTGTTCCTGAAACTGATCACAGTATGCCTTGCTTGATTCATTAGGTTCAGAGCGGTCCCATATTATTATAGCAATTTTGCTTCGAATTTGCCTTCATTGATTCCATAATGATCCCATTTCTGAGTGGAATTCTAGCATGAGAATAGGAGGTGGTTGCCATCACTGATTTGAATCTGAAAGCGATTCATCCTCCCCAAGAGGCCCATGGATGATTCTTCGGCTTTTGTCAACTTTCCTTGTCTGCTTTCATGTTGATCTGGTTTTCTGCATCAATTTGCCTGCTTTCTGGGTGCTGAGAAAATGTATCTGTGGAGTCATCAGTCATACAAGAGGGCTTTCACATGATGGCCTATAATGAAATGGATATTAAAGCTCCCAGTTAGCTCAACTGACAAAGGCCCTGTTTGGCAAACAACTTTTTGAAGAGCTTTTCGGCTAAAAAGAGCTTTTTGGACCAAAATTAGCTTTTTGACCAAGTAAAAAAGCTAATTTGGGTGTTTGGTGAAAGAGCTTTTTGGGTCCAAAAAGCTAATTTGAAAAGGCTAATTCCATGAGCTTTTTGGAAGAGCTTTTTGAAGAATTAGCTTTTTGTCTCACAACTTTGTCAGAAATAGCTAATTTTACAAAACAGTCTTTCAACAAACAACTAATTCAAACAGCTAATACAAACAACTAACTCAAACAGCTAACAGCTAATACAAATAGCTAACAGTTAACAGCTAAAAGCTGTTTGTCAAACAGAGCCAAAATATTT
>JACYFF010031959.1:1137884-1174941 GCA_017589665.1 Selenicereus undatus
ATGGCAGTTCGTACGCATCAGTATTGAACAGTAGATATTGAACAGTATAAACCCACCCAGTCAGCTTAATGGTGAAAGGCACCTTGAATGACAAGTATTTCAACATAGGTGCCAACAAAAGGATCGGCCTTTTCCTATGAATTCTACGGATCTTTAGTCTAAAATAAAACATTAAGTATATGCATTGATATTGAAACATTAAGTGTCCGACGTGAGTCTTTGAGTTGAAATAAAGAATTTGAGTAACATGGAGTGTTATTATATTTGTGATTCATAGTTACTGTCAATAGGATTTATGGAAGACTTGTATTCAAATTCCTACTAACATTGATATTTCTATATCATCTGGCACAAGTGTGGAAAATGTCTTTAACTCTTCTTGAACTTCATCAAGGTGTTATATCAATTTCTGACAAATGACGGTTTACTGGCTTCCACTTTAATGTGAGTTTGATTGATTATGCTTTTCACCTAAAGATTGAAATATCACCTCTTTCAAGTCTCACATTGTTGGCATTCTTGATTTTTAGCTGATAACTTGTAACTACTCCAAAGCTAAAGATATGAAAACTGCTAAATTTGGTGCATAATGACTCCACATATTTGTACCATTTTAAGTTTAAAATAAGAAAATACAAATATTTTCAACAAACAGTGTTTGGTGGTATATGCTTGTAACTGTTGTTACTTGAAAGGGGCAGTATCAAGTATTATACACTAGTGACTAGTATTTGATTGGTACTATACGACGCAGAACTACGCGTCATACTATCTTTGTATAATAATAATACTTACTTATCTATATCAAGCAAAACGGTGTGACATTTATACGTATAATCGATATTCCATTTTTTGCTAATATAAAGCAAAAACTCACTCTAGAATCATGAAATCTAAATGGGCTATGACAGTTTGCCTCAATTTTCTGGTTAGTGAAAGACGTACACTTCCCAGAAAACCTTTGATTAGTTAAAGACGTACACTTCCCAACCGAAAACCTTTTCCTTAAAACTCCCGCAATTTTTTGAAAAATTCAGAGACGTTGCTTCTGATCTCTCTTTCACAGAAACATTGACACCGAACAAACTAACCAATCTCTCTCCTACCAACCTTCTCTCCCCTTCTCTAAATACAAAAATTGCACCCACTCTGCCTTCTCCTGCTCACTCACATTCCCTGTTTTTCTCTCTCTAAGTATCATGAGAGAATTTTCTCTTGTCATATAAAGAAGAGAGAAAGAAGGCGGCTTTAATTTGCGAAGAGAAAGAAAGAGGGGGAAATTGAGGTTCCTAATTGGGGATTAAACAAGGCTGTTAAGGATGATGCAATCTAGGGTGCCTCAATGTGGGACTTGTGGGGAGCAAGTCGGGTTCGATTCGAATGGAGATGTGTTTGTAGCTTGTCGTGAATGCAACTTCCCTGTTTGTAAAGCTTGTGTTGATTATGAGATCAAGGAAGGCAAGAAGGCGTGCTTCCGTTGTGGTGCTCCCTACGAAGAAGGTAACTAAACATGCCCTTTATGTAATAAGATGATCATGTCTCATATTGTAGTTTACATCAATGTGATATTTCCAACTGTTTTTTGTGGGTATAAAGATCAAAATCAAACTGGCAATCAACATTTAACACTTGATATTTCCATCTTCTTGCACTTTCAATGCATGTTGATTGTTATCTGTTGCTCAATCCTTTCATGAATGACAATGTATATAGCTAGCAAACTGTACATAAAGATTATCTTATTTGAAGCTTCATTGCGTTCATAAGTACATGAATCTGAAATGATTTTGTGGAAAATCTTGCAGAGAATGTATTATATGATGAAGCTGTTGCTGAAGGATCTGTAAGTCACAACACCATGGGAAGCAATCTCGCTAATGATCAGGTAACATGGAGAATATAACCATAAATTGAAGCTAATGTTAACACCGTTGCTTCAAAATTCCATTAATACAGAATGTTGCTTGAGTGATTATAAAACTCAAGAAACTAAGGGTACTTGTCTCACTAAAACAGGCTGAAGATGTTGGACTTCATGCAAGGAACATCAGCAGTGTCTCAACATTGGACAGTGGTGAGTGTGACTTACCCTTTGACAATCCGCTAACTCCACCTTCATTGATCAATAGAACTGTTTTCCTCTATTTGTCCAGAAATGAATGGAGAATCAGGAAGCGCGATATGGAAGAATCGATTGGCAAGTTGGAGGGAGAATAAGGAAGAGAAGAAGAATCGTCCCGATAAAGTTGCAAAAGAAGCTGATCAAGCCCCACCTGGGCAGCTGATGGAGGAAAAACCGTAAGTACCAACACTGTTTTCAGAGTCATATTTCGGATTTGACATATGAGTCATTTGGTTGAAGTTCGCTTAGGTTGATTATGGGTTGAGTCTATTTTAGCTCAGTTCATTGTGGATTTTTTGTCAGACTTTTGGGTTAGGTTATTTTGGATGGGATTGCCTCATTGTGGGTTCTGGTTCAGGTCTGTTTCTGAGTCACACAGCTAAAATAATCACATATGGTGGGTCAGTTCTACCAAGTCTAATGTTATTGTGATGAGGAAAAGAAATTTGAAGAATCGGATGAATGTCTGGATCTGATATGTGCTGCTTGTTTTCAGGTCTGCAGGAGAGGCTGGACAGCCACTTTCTAGGATTGCTCCGATCCCAAGAACCAAGCTGACCTCCTATAGGATAATGATTATTATGAGATTGATCATTCTCATACTGTTCTTCCACTATAGAATCACAAATCCTGTTGATGATTCTTTCGGTTTATGGCTTACTTCTGTCATCTGTGAGATTTGGTTCGCTTTCTCCTGGATTTTGGATCAGTTTCCCAAGTGGTTTCCTATCAATAGGGAAACCTACATCGATCAGTTGTCCTTCAGGTATTTTCCGCCAATCGATGGTTTAATTTTGTCATAGAGTCAGTTTTGTGTAATATCGTCTCACAGAATGAAAAACACTTAACTGAGTCCAGCCTCACGTAATCAATCTATTTAGTAATTAGAAAGGAGACTTTGCAATGGTCATAAATTAGACAAGATGTTTCTTTACATCATAAGTACATATTGGCTTAGCTTCTCCTCAAGAATGTGGGTGGCATCTAGCACAATTGGTTAAGTGTTCGGTAATTGTTACCAAAAAAAACTGAGTTATAATCACGACTTCATTGGTGATCGGCCTTTATGCCTCCTTGCGCAGCAAGAAACTTCTTCTTAAAACTAGGGAAAACTATTTCATGCATGAATGACTTGGAATCTTACTTGACCCGTACATAACATAAGGCAACCTGAGTTTGAGTGACTTGAAATGAACCAACCTGCGTTATAGAATTGATTTATCTTGTCGGCAAACTTAATGGACAAACTCATAGCTTAATAGATGCAGTCTTTAGCCTAGAATCCCGTCTTCCAGATCTACCTAAAACACTGAAAGCTTATGCTCATGACATCTTTCCAGGTATGAAAGGGAAGGAGAACCTTCACATCTAGCTGCGGTGGACTTCTTTGTGAGTACAGTGGACCCACTGAAGGAGCCGCCTTTGATCACAGCAAACACTGTTTTATCCATCCTTGCAGTGGACTACCCTGTCGACAAGGTCTCCTGCTATGTCTCTGATGATGGTGCTGCTATGCTTACCTTTGAATCACTCGCTGAGACTGCTGAGTTTGCGAGGAAGTGGGTGCCATTTTGCAAGAAGTTTGCTATTGAGCCACGAGCTCCTGAGTTCTACTTCTCTCAGAAGATAGACTACCTCAAGGACAAAGTGCAGCCTTCTTTTGTCAAGGACCGCAGGGCTATGAAAGTATGTACTACTTCATTTTGGTACGTTAACGTAATGCTAGTTGTATAGGTGGTGATCTAAAGAAGTTTTGTTTTCTTTTTGTTTTTTTTTTTTTTTTCCAGAGAGACTATGAGGAGTTCAAAGTGAGGATCAATGGATTAGTTGCCAAGGCTCAGAAAATGCCGGAAGAAGGATGGACTATGGCTGATGGAACACCTTGGCCTGGGAATAATACTCGCGATCACCCTGGGATGATTCAGGTTTCAATACAGCACTCAGTTCTTCATGATGAAATAAAACTAGACTCAGCAAGACTAACCTGTATGTAATTACTCTACTGATTTAAGACTAGACCAAAATTAAGACTCCCTGGTTTGACATAACTAAGTTGTCCCAATTTGTCTGAATAATATTGATTACAGGCTCTCAACAAATGAACTTGACGATTAAACCCAAAAATGGCTTAGTGTGCGACCCATTTCCTACCCAAATGACCGGTTTGCTAGGTCATTATAAATCTGACCTGTATCCTTTGCATGTCGATTTATACCCATTTGGATGTCCTCAGGTTTTCCTGGGGAATACTGGCGCCCATGACATAGAAGGCAATGAACTTCCAAGGCTTGTTTATGTCTCAAGAGAGAAAAGGCCGGGATATCAACACCACAAGAAAGCTGGTGCTGAAAATGCTCTGGTAATCTCCTTAGGCCTTGACATTTTACCTCAACAGCACCAATTTGTTAATTTCTCATACTCCTATTTTTACACAACTTCCCCCCAACAGGTCAGAGTATCAGCAGTGCTCACAAATGCTCCTTACATTCTCAACCTTGACTGTGATCACTATGTCAACAACAGCAAGGCGGTTCGTGAGGCAATGTGCTTCCTCCTGGACCCAGAAGTAGGCCGGGATGTCTGTTATGTTCAGTTCCCCCAAAGGTTTGATGGTATTGACAAGAGTGATCGTTATGCCAACCGGAATGTTGTCTTCTTTGATGTGAGCTTCAAACTCTGAGAAGTCTCAAGTTTTTTTTTTTTGTTTTTTTTTTGGCGCTTCTTAAATAGCTTATGAAAAATTGATTCATGTACACAGTCCAATGGAAATAGTCTCCCCGAGGAATCGGGATAAGGTTGTGTACATCTAAATATAGACTTGATAAAGCTATTGTGAAACCAACAACCTTATTACCTGAACAACACAGAAACAAACCCAACCTGAGACTTGTAATATGACAGTCCAATTTGACGTGAACCTATGTTTTACTGACTAGACCTGACCACAATTTTTATCAAATTGGACACAATCCAACACAGAATTAACCCAAGTAGTCTGAAGGAGTGATGACTGATGATGCTTAGACCTCACAAAGTTGGTCCTCCCCGATTGTCAATGTGAATGACCCAACATCGGACACAACTTAGGGTCCACTATAGAGCAACTGAATTAACCCAAATCCAAAGCGACTGCACTACCTATCAAACCTGACCCAAACCCAAACTAAACAACCAATGAACAAGATATAACTAAGCCTCCCCAGGCCCCAGCCCACAGGCAGGACTGAGTCCATTGTTCTCGAGTTTTGATAGGTCAATAAAATCAGTAGCATGTCTACTAATATTCCTGGTGCATGGAATAATGTATTAATGAATAACTCAGGTTAACATGAAAGGGCTTGATGGGATTCAAGGACCGGTATATGTGGGAACTGGTTGTGTATTCAATAGGCAAGCTCTATATGGATATGGACCCCCATCATTACCTAGCTTGCCCAAGTCATCCTCATCTTCTAGCTGTTGTTGCTGCCCATCCAAGAAGAAGGTGGACAAAGATGTTTCAGAGGTTTATCGTGACACCAAACGTGAAGACCTTAATGCTGCCATATTTAACCTCAGGGAGCTCAACAGTAAGCTTAATCGCTGTTGTGAATATGATGAATCAATTTTCGTATTGACACAAGTAACAGAGATACCTAAAGTTTTCGTTCTCTTAAATTAAAAACACAGATTATGATGAGTACGAGAGATCAATGTTGATTTCTCAGACAAGCTTTGAGAAGACATTTGGATTGTCCACAGTGTTCATTGAGTCTACATTGATGGAGAATGGAGGTGTTGCCGAATCTGCTAACCCATCCACATTGATTATGGAGGCAATACATGTCATTAGTTGTGGGTATGAAGAAAAGACTGCATGGGGCAAAGAGGTAAAGTGTGCTATTTTTTAGATTAGGTACAGTTTTATTTGACAACATCAACAAAGGGGCAAAACTGGAACCAAAAACAAAGCAACAACTAACTTAAAATGCCTGACATAGGACGACCTGATTTTGACAGTAAGTCGTAGTGGCCTGACCAATATGAAATATGACCTGGCCTAAAATCGAACCCTGATCAAACGGCTTGTTTGTTAGGTCTACTTTGTTGGCAAATTTATTGCATGCACTGAGACCAAACCTCAAAGTGTCCCAAACCCAAAATGACTGAACCTGAACTCATTCCTACTCGAACAGCTGATCCAGAAAACCTGCAGATCACAGCCAGTTTTATCACTTAAGACCATTTTGTTCCATGTGGACAGATTGGATGGATCTATGGATCAGTGACAGAGGATATCTTGACTGGGTTCAAAATGCACTGCCGAGGTTGGAGATCAATATACTGCATGCCCTTAAGGCCAGCATTCAAAGGGTCTGCACCTATCAACTTGTCCGACAGGCTTCACCAAGTTCTTCGATGGGCTCTCGGGTCAGTCGAAATCTTCCTCAGTAGACATTGCCCTCTTTGGTACGGGTTTGGTGGTGGCCGCCTTAAGTGGCTTCAGAGACTGGCTTACATTAACACCATCGTCTACCCCTTCACTTCACTTCCTCTCATTGCTTATTGCTCATTGCCTGCTATCTGTCTCCTCACTGGAAAGTTCATCATTCCTACGGTAAATATCCTTGTCTCTGTATAATCTAATATCGTAATTAGTAGACCTGGTCGACTTGACTTGTACTCGATTATCCACCTCAATGACTCAAATTGATTAGTCACAACCCAACCCGAAAGCTACATGACTAATATTGATTGCATGTTCTTAACAAGCTCATGCGAGAAATTGACAGTAAACCTGTGATGATCCTTTTTTAAGATAAAAACTAGTGCTTTTTCATAAACTTATGCCACCCTAACTTACATTATATGACTTTTTTCTCATTTATCTTCAGCTATCAAACCTGGCAAGTGTGCTCTTCCTAGCCCTCTTCATGTCGATCATACTAGTGAGTGTCCTAGAGCTCAGGTGGAGTGGTGTGAGCATTGAGGACTGGTGGAGGAACGAACAGTTTTGGGTCATCGGAGGTGTGTCAGCCCACCTCTTTGCGGTGTTCCAAGGGTTCCTAAAAATGCTAGCCGGGCTTGACACCAACTTCACAGTGACAGCCAAGGCGGCAGATGACACCGAGTTTGGTGACCTCTATGTGTTCAAGTGGACCACCCTACTCATTCCTCCCACCACCCTGATCATACTCAACATCGTTGGGGTGGTGGCCGGCTTCTCTGATGCCTTAAACAGTGGGTACGAGTCGTGGGGCCCGCTCTTTGGAAGAGTCTTTTTTGCCCTTTGGGTCATACTTCACTTGTACCCCTTCCTTAAGGGTCTCATGGGGAGGCAAAACAGGACTCCTACTATTGTGGTCTTGTGGTCTGTTCTCTTGGCCTCGGTTTTCTCCCTCGTTTGGGTTAAGATTGACCCGTTTGTTGGCACAACCGATGCTAACTCCATAGCTCAAAACTGCATTTCCATTGATTGTTGACCAAGATTAGTGTACATATATCATATATGCTCTTGGCATGAGAATATGTTCAACTGAAGCAAAGAACACAGACATAAAGTTGCTTGAGTGAATTGGGAGCAAATTTTCAGTTGTATCACCAGGTGGGGTTGCATTTTTCTTTTTGTGGTTGTAAGTAGATAGGATCACCCATATGAAATGTTAAGGATGTGATGCTTAATGTGTCTTTGGAACGTTCATTGATGCAAGGAGCTAAATAATGCTGAAAGAGCTTGAAAGAACATAACTTATTTTGGCTGAATTACAAAAGGCTTGCAGAATTTCTCTTGAATATTGTTGCTTTTTATACTTGCTATGAAATTCTGGCCAAAGAAGCTCTCTAACAAAAGTGCATCATTTGCATTCAGACTTTCAATTTCAATTTTTATTTTTAAAAGAAACCGATAACTTATGAACAAAAGTTTTTTTTTTTTATTTTTAGCAGTTGCTTAACAACTAAACCACCGTCAGTAAAGTTCTTGAAAATTAGAAACCAAGCTAATTATTCAACTTCACCCTTCACCTTTATACACGTCATTACGCACACTTTGGCATTGCCAATTTTCGCAAATCTAGATTAACCATGTTACAAATTTACAAAATTGCAAACGAGAACTAAAAATTAGAACTATACAAATATTTTGTCACTCTTGTTTACTCTCAATTTATTAGGCTAGTTTACATATCATTATCATCCAGATCATGACAACACTAAACAAACCAACTTGATGAGTGTGATTGTGACTTACACATACAGATTAAAAAGGAGAGAAGCAAGAGGGTTATTCCTTCTCTTTGTTTTCTAGCCAAAAAATTTGACTGGCCCATGCATTTGGACTACCCATTACCTTTTTTTTAAAAAATTTATTTTCTACTGAAGTAGTAAAATGACAATGATGTACCAGCAGAAGGATAATTAGATTTGTCTGTTTCTCTCAGTGAGCATACTCTAATGGGCTGAAAATAGATAAGTGCTTAAGTTGAATGTCATGATCACTAATCACCTAATTTGTTTTAATTAAGTACTACTATATGTTATCTTCTAAGAGTTAGTATGATGGGTGCAGGTTAAGTTCAGATCGTTTCGAATTGACTAACATTCATGTTTTGATTTAATGTAATTATGACTTGTAAACGCTCATTGAATGTTTCTTAATTAGCCGATTAACCAAATGTGGATTAGAACAAAATCTTAGGTCTCACTCGAGGACTCTTAATATTGGGAAAATGTTGTTAGATTAGTTTATAAAAATTTGTTCAACTATTTTTTTTTCTTTTAAAAAATAACTTTTAGCTCATCACAATCATATCCTCAGGGTTAATTAAGTTTCTTCTCATTTATCGGACTCAAAATATATAAAACAAATATGACAGAATGAAAATTCCGCTTCATTGTGTCTAATTGTTTCGAACCTAAATCTTTCAAAAGTCCAAATTCATTGTAAGACGTCAACTACACATCATGTACAATTTAGCTATTATAAGCTATAGCCATAGGCAGATAATAATTTATCGTAAGACGATCTCGTACAATCATTCAAAAATTCACAGTTTTCTTTTTTTAATTTTTTTTTTTTTTAAATAGGGCACCAAAATGCAGGGACCGTCAAGGAATAATCGGAAGGACGAGTATGGGCCAATGGGAACGGCTGGAAGGCACATGCCCAGCACAGAGATTTATTGAAACTAGTTAATTAACTTTTAACGTATCTTTTTTTCCCTATTAACAATAAACATAACCACCTTTTTATTTATAATAGACTTTTTTTTAATTTTAATGCCAACTTTTATACAACTGCATGCAATGCATGTATCATGATGTTTTCTTTTCTTTTTAAAAATGTGTCACAGGTGAAAATCTGAAAACTGATAATTAGCATTCATTATTATTAGTAGAGTCGTAGAGATGGTCTAGATATCCCTTTGAAATGACTGAAACATCCCTCAGATTTTCCCACATTTTCATGGATTACACATACACAGTATTTTTTTAAACAAAGATTAGAGTGATTTTAGTAGTAGAATGTCAAATAATACTTAGGGTGTGTTTGGTAAGGTGAAAATTATTTTCGTGAAAAATAATTTTCTTATTTTACGGTGTTTGGTAAAACAAGGAAGGAAAATTCGTTTTCAAGGGAAAATCAATGAAGGAAAATATTTTCACTTTGAACAGAACGTAATTTGATTTTACGTTTTTTGGGCTATCACACGGTCTCATACTCTTTCTCTATTCCGTATTTATTTCCTTGACATATGGTTCCAAGATTAAGAAAAATCATTTTTAGCTTTCTTGTTCATTTTTTGTTAATCAAACTCATTATCCAAAAAGTTCATTTTTTATTTTACCAAACAACTAAAAATATGAGCTAAAAATTATTTTACATGAAAAATCATTTTACATGAAAAATTATTTTCTAGAAAAATAGTTTTCAATCCTACCAAACATACCATTAGAAGAAAGATCATCTATAAATTTGAAACAATAAGATCAAAAGAATTGGCTTTCAAATAAGTGGCATGAGTGAAGTTAATGTTCAACTTTAAACCTATGACGATTATGTCAAAAATAAATTTTGTAAGTCTACATCTTCTTTTAAAAAAAATAAAATTGGAGACTTCGTATCCCGTACTATGATGATTTGAAAGTAATACCTTGTTCAATGCTTTAAGTTGTAATCATTATCATGGCCCTTATCAAATAGCTATTACAATTTAAGAGAAATAAAATATCATTAACAAATTATTTGTTAAAATAGAGTGTGAAAAAAGTCTCACGATCAACTAAAATGATCAATGACAATCTATTTCAATATGAGGAACGAAAGAGATAGAGTTTTCTTAAAGAGAGTGCAAGGAGAGATGAGGAACCGATATTTTCTACAAATATATAATTTCCTACAATTTATATAGAATTTTAGATTTTTTTAGTATTTGTAGAACTCATTAGGAAATTAAAATGATATCTATATAAAATCGAGTAAAAATAATGTAAATCATGTTTTCTTTATAGAGCCAATTCTATTGTAAAAAAAAAAGCTTTTAAAACTCATAATTCTCCAATTATGATCAAAAACATATTAGAAGTTGTCAATATCATATTAATCTCTGCAATCAACAAAAACAGAACCATTATCATGACTCATGACTTGCACATAACACCAAACATTCTAAGCTAAAACTCAAAAAGTTGTGAACCATTGGGGGTAAAGTGAAGTTCCTAGTCACTAAACCCAAATTCTCACATCAATCTCCACATAGATTTGTCTTTATATAAATCACCTTTCAGAGAACAAACACACACCTGTTCCTCTAGTATGAGCTTGCAAAGTCCACAAGGGCAATTTTGGTACTCCACACCCTCCCCTTCACCCCCCTCCACTTCACTCCAAAACTAATTCCTTTTCTTCCACATCCTTCCCTCACTGTCAAAGCATCCCCACACTCCCTCAAAGCAAAGCAAAGCCATGAATCCAACTCCATTCTTCACCATTTTCCTCGTTCTCACTCCTTTTTTCTTCTTCTTCTTCATCCCTATACACTCTCTATCTGCATCCATCTCCCCCAGTAAATCTCCCTCTCCTTTGTCCTCTCCAACCCCATCAACACCTTCAACCCCATTGTCATCTTCAACCCTAGACCCAAAACAACTAAGAGCCCTGCAATCCCTAAATCTACCCACATCAAAGGACCCCTGTTCCAACCCCCCTGCCCTACACAATGCAACTCTTTGTGACAACTCCAAACCCTTTAGACACCTTGTATCTCTTCGCCTAATCAACTGCTCCGATGATGTTTCTCTTTCAATCACTGCCCTCAAATCTCTCTCATCTCTTCAAGATCTTGAGTTCATCAATTGCCCTGTTTCTCCTGTTCGATTCCCATCTGAGTTAGCTCTCAATCTTCGCTCATTCACCTGCATCAACAGCCTAAGAAGACTGACTGGGGTTTGGCTTAGCAGATTGCAGAATGTCACAGATCTCACTGTTTCTGGGGTTACAATCAATGCCAGTGGTCCTACAATCATTGTTGGGGGGATGAAAAAGTTGAGGACAGTGACGATTTCGAAGACGAATTTAACTGGGCATTTGCCCAAATCTTGGCATCTCAACATTACCCACATTGATTTCTCCCAAAATCAGCTCAAAGGAACGATACCCAGCTCGATTACTGATCTTGAGAATTTGGTTTCTCTCAATGTGTCATCAAATCAGCTAATTGGTGAGCTACCCTCTTTGATTGGGGATCTCATTGAGCTTAGAAACTTGTCGGTAGCATCGAATTCGCTTTCTGGTTCGATACCTGAATCATTGGCTTCAGTGCCCGCTTTGGTTCATCTTGATTTGAGCTCAAATCAGTTCAATGGGAGTATCCCTAGATTTCTGGCTGATATGAAGGAATTGAAGTATTTGAATCTCGAGAACAACAATTTCCAAGGGGTTTTGCCCTTCAATGCGTCATTCATCAAGAGATTGGTGGTTTTCAAGATTGGGGAAAATGCAAATTTGTGCTATAATCACTCCAACTTTTCCCCAAAATTGAAGCTTGGGATCTCTCCTTGTGACAAGAATGGGTTTCCGGTGTCGCCGCCGGCGAAGACGGCTTCCTCCGGCGGCGAATCCGACGATGATTCCGGCGATGATGACGGCAGTCCCTCAGGGGATGAGACTAGCGAGAAGGGTGGTGGGCATCATGGTCCAAACAAGGTGGTTCTTGGTGTGGCAATTGCACTTTCTTCAATTGTGTTCTTGATTATCTTCCTAATCTTATTATCAAGGAGATGTGCATGAGAAAATTATGGGTCAAATTGCCAAAATTTTTTGGGTATATTATTATTAGATTAGCTTGGGATTCTCTTAATTTATAAAGGGGGGAAAAAAAAGAGGGTATTTTTGATTGGATTTAGAATGTGCTTTGCAAAGGGGAGCAAAGTTGGTAATGGTAGGAAAGGGGCATTTAATTTTTACACATTAGTGTGATTTTATTTTTCTTTGTTTTGTGATATGTTATAATATTTCATATTATTTTATGGGATAAAAAAAATTGTAGTTTTAGGTGTCGTAATTATGGTTGTAAGTTGTAATATTATTAGTTTTACACGTTATAAAAATATATAAATATATATTGTCGGCAAGGGGCCTACTACTGTTATTATTTAAGTTGCGTTGATGGAATTTTATTCATGATATATTATTATGTTATCTTTTAGTTTCTTTTATTTTGGTTTAAGTGTTCGTATTGAACAGGATAATCATATGGGTAAAAATATGAAGTTTTTGAAGAAACAACAGAATTTAACACTTGGAATCGTATCCATTTATGAACATGGTAGCTGAGGTACAAAGCTCATAACTATAGTCTATAGTTGGATTTTATTGCACAGAAAATCAACTTGATCTCTCTTCCTTTTCTTAAACTTGTAGCATCTTGATGAGTTTATGTAGCTTTGAGGTATGGGATACTATTATCTAGGATCAATCGGAATAAGTCTCTCTTTAATTTTACAATTCAAGGATAAGAGTGCTACATCAGACTTCTCCCCCTTAGCACTCCGCCTGATGATGGAATTTTTGGGGTTTTGGATTTGGATTTGAGGTATTGGATACCATTCTAGCAGTTGTGATTACTTAAAACTTACAAGGGTAAGAGAGCTTTGAAAATTTTGTACATTAGCTTTAATATTGAACGTTTACCGCGCTAACTAATGATTTTTTTTTACAAAAAAAAAGGAGAGAGAGAGAGAGAGAACAAGAAAAAGCTTCACTTTCCATAATTCAGTCCTCTCTTGCAGAGTCTGAATGGCAGTGCTTTACCATATGCACTAATCAGTAGATTGCAAAATTTCTTGAGAGGCAGAGTGCAGATCTCTAGGAAGCATCTTCTTCAAATGGATCTCAAAGTTGGAAAGGGTCAAATTCTGCCCATCTTTCATTTGATTACCTTTCGTCCCCCTCAAAATGTGCACACTATGATCTGTTAATGCCTTTTGGTCCTTTCACTTTCTTGCTATTAGTGATTTCATCCTATACACATAAAAATCTTCAACATGAGCAAGTAAGTAATTCGATTGGTAAAGTTTTTGTGTCATATTATTAGAAATTTGTGTATAAGTTCTGCATATAGCAACATTTGTATATCTTACCCTCAAAAATGAATCTCTCCATATGAAACTTTCCTTTGCAAGTCCGAGTGAAGATAAAGGGTCCACATATTTGAACCATCATGCTATAATTCATGTTTCGCTATAATACTAAAAACCCTGAATTTGTGTTCTTCTTCCATGAGCCTAAGTGAGGAGTTAGGACATAGGATCAACATGGTTTAGTCACCATGCTGATATTTAGCTTTTAGTTACATATAAATCCAATAGATAGGTAAGAGCATAAGAAAAGTGACTCAAAAGAACAGAGCATTAGGAAAGTAAGTGCTCCTACATTCATGTCAAAACAGTCTGACTGGTTTTGTTAATTTAAACTTTAACATTTTCCAATCCTTTCAAAATGACGTGACAAAGTTGTGGCTGTGAAATCTTCATTAAATTTCGGAAAAATGCAGAATGTGTTTCTTGTACCTTCCAGGACCCTTAGATTGTCAAATCCTTTCATGTCTTTTCCCTCAAGCTGGCTTCCTTTAACTAGGGTTTTACTTATGTCCTTCTGTGGATGGCATATGCTACACACTACGGATGTGTATGGTTCGAAGGTGCCTCAGTAATATGAAGGTTCTTCAACATGACTTGCACAAACAAATTGCCATTGCGTGATATGCCTTATAGAATCTTGCCAATGCAAAACTTATTTAAGTATAGTCATTAAAAGCATTTTCAACATATAAGTAGCCCTTCAAGTTGCTTCTGGCCTTGTGCAACTCTGTCACCAATATCCCAGGTTATCAGAGAGATTCACAGTTGATATTTAACTGTATCACTGCTAAGAGAGACAACCTTTTATGCAGGTGCTCTGCCTTGATTTCCACCAAGAAGATTTCAGATAAGTATTGGTTTTCTTCTTATTTCGGAGATCTTTAAACATCTGTTTTACCATAGTTAACTTATTGTTGGCTCATAACGGGTAGAGCTCTCTTACCACAAAGTTTCTTCATTCACAAGATTCAAACTCGAGATCATATTAAAAGAAAACAAGTATTAAATTACTTGAATTAATCTATATCAATAGTCTTTAGTTTTGTTGACCAATATCTCCATCTTTTAGGATCTGCACTTGAATTCAACAAGTAATGACTACATTTATTTCAATATAAACCTTTTTTTTTTTGGCCATGAGCAAGGCTTACCCCTGCAATGTGTTAACTCCCTTTCCAATGAGAAGTCTGAGGTTCGAGTCCCATTGGGCACAGTATCAAGCGAGGATAAGCAGGGGTGTAAGTGTGTAACTGGGCCTAAGGCCTAAGACGTTGCTTTATCATCTCTCCCGTCTGCCCCATACTAGTCCACTGGGTCTTTCTGTGTTGATCATTATTCATTATTCATCAGTCACCGTACATTTTTTTAGATTTTTTTTATTTAAAAAAAAAAAAACAACGTAAGCTCTTTACGTACATGGTGGATTTAAAATCGCGAAGGCTTTTGTTTCCTTGCAACCGTGGAGTTCACCAGTAAAATTCAAGACTTGCCAAGGCGATGATGACTGTCACGTGAGTATCGATAACTGGCCAGTGCAGGAGAACAGGATCGGGATGATGGATTCCGCTCATGCTCAAATTACAGAGGAGATGGAGTCAAGCATCCCAGAGATTTGCATAATATCAGGGTTTATTATGATTGGAACAATTGGTTGACACTCACAGTCGTCGGCCATTATAACGACAAATACAGGACATCTCGCTGGCCGGAGAATGGTGCTAGCAGAGTACTGATTTACGAGGGCAAATACAACCAGGAGGCATTCGAACGGGTGCATCTATCCTCCCTCATCAAGGACCTCTAGCCTTGAATTCATGTCTCAAGTTCCGACTCCATTTACTCAATATCCCATTGTAAAACAATAACTCCCAATATGAGTCTCCCTTTAATTTCGTCGGGTCTTAATTTAGTCAATGTCATATTGTCACAGTACTTCTGAAAAAGTTTGCATTTTAAATAGCATTTGAAGTAGTAAAAAGTAGCCATGGAATCACTAACTCACTAGGAGTTATAACTGTTGCGCTTAATTCTTTCAATATGTATTGCTTTAATTTTTGTTTGTCTACATCAATATCAATAAATAAAAACAAGTTTCATTTAAATGACTACTTTTTCATTACTTGCTTTTTTTTTTGGGTTTTTTTGTTTCTTTAAATGATCAACAATGTTCATTTGTTGTTGTTGTTGTTGTTGTATCAACAATGTTCATTTGTTAATCCCTTAGCATACAAGATAATTATATGCATTTGATGTACTGAATCCTAATAATAGCTTAGTAATGGCTGGTTCTTCATTAATCTAGCTCTTCAATGGTTTTAGTTAGGTACAACAAGTCAACAACCACCTTCCAGTGTGGATCCCGCTTATGCGAGATTTGGAAAGATCCAGATGTAAGCGGCCTAACCTTTGTAGGTATCGCTACCCGCATAAAGGCAATAGTTTTGGCTAGGTGTCTTTTATAAAGACAATTTTAGGCTATCAAATTGCTTGAAAGTTGAAACACTCTATGCTACCAAAATAGTTAGTTGAAACGCTAATCTATCGAACTTTAATCTTAGCTAACCATTATGTGAAATAACAAAGATGTACATTTACATAAAGTTGGATCCTATATCATCCTTTTTTTTTTAAATTATTATTGAATGTCAAAGGCGCAACGTCCGAAGGGAACAAATAGCAAGACAACAGATCCGATTTCACCACAGAAGACCAAACACATACCAGTACAAGAACCAGACCAAGACCACAACCAGTCAGCCACGAAAATGATAACACAACATTCTAGGAGAATAAGCTGGATCCTATATCTTTCCATCTTGTCCGATGACCAAAGGTGAAGGTTAAAGTTTTTCAGTGATAAGCTGAGAAACTTATCAGATAACAATGGAATTGCAACTGCTTCTCTCTTCTCTGCCATCCCAAGAACTAAGAAGACACTACACAAGGGAATATGAATACCAGGGAATAAACTGCCAATCTGTACTAATTCCTTGCAAATGAATATAGAACCAGAAAAACCTCAGGTCAATAGAAAACTTCCCCATCTCATCCAATGACCAAGGTCATGACCAAGTTTACCTTAACTTTACTGATCTCCAAACCCCCCAATACCCTTTCCCCTGCCCCTTCTCTGACTAAGAATGGATTACCACTAAATGACTCATTTGGCAGCAAATTTCTCTAACAGAGAAGAACTTTAACTCGACCTTTTCATTCCTTTTGGAATTAGTAAAGGGAATCTGAACTCAATCCCACCTCCGTATGTGCTTCAAGTCTCTAGCCAAGTTCCTTTTAAGGATAGAACTACTAGTGAGATGACCAATTGTGCGATTGGAGATTCAATCAATAATTTCATCCTACGATATGCCTCCTCTGTTCAGTATCACCATACTAGCTAGACACGATATAGAGCCAGCTCTGTCAGCATTCAGCGAAAAATAAATAAGCTGATTAGGAATTAGCCCCAAAAGAACACCTTACTATGATGATGGAAGGCCTTACCAATTCACTGCTTCAAGGCCAAGGGTTCAACTAGATAGTTTCAATGTTTCCTCAAAGATCAGACTCCATGGTGTCAATCATGCACTTGCACAATGTACTCACCCTTGGTAACACATTATGAGGTAAATATTTGAATTTCTTTCCTGAAAGACGTATGATTTTATGGATAACAAAGTCTATTTACAAAAGAAAATGAAAATGAAAACAAAAATAAAACAACAACCATTTACTAAATTTACAAATTATGCACTAACCTTAATCCGTAAGCTATTTTGCATTCAAAAAGGAATGAGCCTCACACCATGCCTATTATCCGCCATTCAAGCGACCCAAAAAAGCTCATCCTACAAGCTTTTTAGAAATAGGCTCCTTGGGTCCCAAATACTTCTGTGAACATCTCTTACCAAACACCTTAGTTACAGATTTGACTGATCCAAAGATCTCGATCACCTCCAAAAAGCACATTTTGGGGCTAAAGCTTGTCACCAAATGCCCCCATTGATACGGAAAAGCCATGGGAGAACAAAGGCGATTACCAAACAGGCCATGAGGAAGTTGCAAAATGGCTGCCCATGCCAACACACTTCTTCCCTACTACTCTGTGACGAGTTGGGTGCATTGACGTCAATGCCATTATTGCTGACTCCACTCTCTATCCACTCCTCCATGAACTTGTCCGCCCCAACTCCTCTTATATTATTTACCATCTCACCGCAAATTTCACACTTCCTACACATCAAAGGAATTTCAAAACCGATTAGTTCTACAAACAGAACCACTGACCAGTGAATGTGACCAACCCCCCACCCCCAGATGGGAGGCAGCAGTGTGTTTTTTCGGCAAACATGTCATTCAGGTTGTACTAATAAACAGTGAGAGTAATGCAACCTAATAAACAGTGGGAGTAATGTAACCTGCATTCATCTATTTCTTTATCTCAACCATGGTCACCAAAATTGTAGATCGCATCTGCAGTGCATAATGGTTTGGAATGCAATTCACCGCTTAAACATGGATAACGAAATTTGATTCATGATTAAGATTGTGCTGCATATATAACCTATAACAAACATCCCAAGTCTAAAGGGTTGAGCGTTCTTAATAGCTATGATTTTGCTAACTAGGTATCACAACACTGAATTCAGTCACAATATGAACAATGGAGAACCCTTACATCGTTTGAAGTATTTGTTTAGACTAATCTAATCTGATTTTGGCTGATCGAACCAGATCGCGGCCTTTAAATCATCGAGAATAGGAATGATAATTACGAGAATTTAAGCATATCCAGTAACTATAACATACGAATTGAAGGGATTTGAACATCTCTCTTAGTTATTATGAGCTACTACCTAAGGTTTAAGAGACAATTATGAATCCATGGTACAGCGAGCAACAAAGAGCATTTAGGTATTTCAGACCACCAAACCCAACCATTCTAGGGTCATGAATTTCTTCCAAAACTCCATCCATTATGCAAAAACAAATCAAGAAAACTCCATCATACTTCATTCATTCTATAATTAGCCATTCAATTAGAGTAACATTAACATAAAACCCTAACCAAACAAAAAAAGGAAATTTCAATCAGAAAGGGGAAAGAAGCAGCAGTCACCTGTTTCCTTTGAGCTTAAACCAAGCCTCAGCACAATGCAAATGGGCAACACCAAGTTCACCATTGCAGCCACATCCAAGGCAAATAAGCTCCATTTTTGCACCTGTTGATGAACCTTTGAATGATTGCTCAGAGCTCAAATGACATATTCTACAAACCTTCTCCCCTTCCGACATCTCTGTCTCTCCACATTTCACATCAACAACCCACGATTTGTCCTCATGCTTCATCTTTGAAACCTCATCACCCTCCCTTGAAATTGAATCAATTGTTCTGTTTTCAGAGCCGATGACAACAACAGCTGCTTCTACTGAACTTGTTGAGCAACAGTTTGAACTGGGCGGCTCTTCTGGTACTGAAATTGCAGGTGTTGAAGAACACCCACCTTCAGATTTGCATGAACCATTGCCCTTTTCTCCATTGATTGCGCAACCCAGATGCAGTTTCTCTGTTTCTTGAAACCCGTCAACCGTTTCATGACCCATATTGGAAAATGGGCAACTCGATTCAATCAAAACAAGACCCAGAACGGAATATACAATCTTTTGGGAAATTCAACAGCTGAAGTCAAAACTTGACCGAAATTATGAAGTTTTTGCTCTTTTCTCCCGATAAGGCTGTTGAAAAAACAGAGACTTCCCTCGAGTTGATTGTTTAAAAGATGGATTTCTAGCTCAGGAAATGAATAACTTCAGCAAAGTAAGATAAGGATTAGAAGATAGAGTGAAACGGAAAGATAATCTCTCTCCCCTCTGTTTCCCAGATTCTCTCTCCAGTTTCCAGCATTTAAGGGCACGGACGAGTCTCTGTTGGATTTAGGTGGAAAACCCCTGCAATTATTACCGTCTTTATCAAGATTAATAACTGAGGAAATCTGTATCAAAAAATGGAAGCTCAATTTGCTCATAATGGTTCAAATTGCGAGGAAAATATGCCAAGATGTTCCCTGTTTTTGGATAGAATTTGATTAAAGATTGAATTAAAATTTTCTAAGGACAAAATTCACTATGAATAATAAAGTACCAACTACATAATGGTTCAAAAAACAAAGCCTATATCATACATCGAATAGTACATACTCTCACAAACCACATCAGTGCCATATATTAAAAAATATTTATATGACAAATATACGTTGAAAAAATGTATATATGTGGTCATGGTGAGTAGGAATACACACTCCTAAATGTATAATATACATTACCTCCAAAAAAATGGTCATGCTTGATTATTGTCATATTAGTCGGTATGTAATTTTTCTTTCCTTAATCTATCCCTTTCTGATACTAAATTACCATAAATTCTGAACTAAATGCTTGGGTATTATAGGCGGAAAAAAACATTTTCCCCTTCCACTTTTTCCTGTTGCCCCTTTTTTCAAGTTCTTGTTGATAGAGACTTAACATCGTTGATGTCAATATGTAATAATAGAGATTTCAATATGGGTCTCATGAAAGGGTGGATGTCGGATTACTAAGAAGTGGTCCTCTCCATCTTATATAAATTGTGGATGAAAACCTCTGACATTTTTAGACATTTGTACTAAACCTTTAAGTTGTATTTGTACACATGTTAGTTCAAATAATTTGACACTTATTTTTCTTAAGTAATATCTTGAATTTGAGTCTTTTAAATGGAGAAAATCTATGATAACTGATGAGAGAACTCTACCCTTATTAGGCCAATAGTAATTCGACTACAGTAAAATGGAATATTCAAGACAAAAAAATAAAAAATCTATGTAAATTTATTCATTTTAAACATTGATCTATACTCAAACACTTAAACGTTAGAATTAAGTTTATTCATTGTATAAATGTTAAGTTGTAATCCTGACTTTTATTTCCAATGGGTACAAAAGTTAAAACAAAGCTTGACTGCCTTCTTTTCATCATATTATACTTTAGGTTAAAATATCAAGCATTTGATGTTATAGAAATTAGGGGTTGGATTCAGTTACTTTTCAAAACAAAAAAAAATTCTTCTAGACTACAAACGGGGGGGGGGGGGGATCATGTATCCACAATTCCACATTCAAGTTGATGAATCAGAACACCAAATGGGACGTAAATAATTGAGGTGGAATGAAATAGAAAAAAAAAGGAAAAATGCGTGATTGATGGGGAAAATGCACGATCCACCATATGGAATTCCGTCCACAAATTGAGGTGTGGTTCGTTTTTCTGGTGAATTCGATTGATAGAAAGATGTTTGTCATCTTATTCACTCATAAATTATATCTCCAAACAAATACCAGCTCATTTAATCATATTTATTTCTCCTGCTTCGCCAACGCCAACAGTCCAAACAACTTAATAATTAAGTACTATAATACCTACTTTTTGCCTGAAAATTCAAATCGACCACTATTCATTTGTAATTGGACTTTTCATCCTCGATCTCTCGGTGCAGATAATGTTTGATTTGGGGCCAAAGAGAACAGAGAGATCCCCTGCATTAGATTTACAATTGAACGTTATTTCCGTGGTTTTGCATGTCCATGTTCAAAAATCAAAAACCACAATGTCAGCTTATACTACCATACATCATGATAATTACATCAATGAACCAAGATGCTATTATGCCAATCCAATTGTAGCTTATATCGTGGGGATGATTATTTGCAACTATTTACATTTTTATTTTCTTATTATTATACACCTTCCAACTTTGGAAAACAAAATATACCATAGTTCCGAGTTTACAGACCTAAGACTAAGACGCCTCACCAACTCCCTTTGTTCATTGCTAAACTTGCTCCCTAGACCTGGGATCGAGCGGCGTTCGGCTAATATATGAAAACGTGGCAGCTTATATTCATATGCAATGTCATAGTATCTATCATGCAAATGGGATAAACTATCACGCGAACTGACCCATCCAAACTAAGAAAACAGAAACTGCCTAAAAAGCCAGTCATGAACCATGAAATTGCATTACAGTAGCCAAGTACCAGCAGTTGAGGCATTTCTCTCTCGAAAAGCTTTTACTTCTAAACCAGATTACTGCAACTCAAGCTCCAGTAAATACATTAGCAAATATTATCTCCAAACCGAATTAGACTACAACCACTCAACTAAACCCATCAAAGGTAACCCTTGTTCTTGAATCTTGAACCATCAATTCATCTACTCATAGCAGATAAAGGAATAGGCCAAAGCAAGGGAGAATACCTCCCAATCTTGTTCATCTGCAGCTTTGGAGAATCAAATCTGTAACCGTCTCACAAGCTTGCTAGATATACAGGCAAAAAAGCTCGGAAAAGAAGTCGAATTGGAAATGGAACCAGACATTTCTTTTTCACAGGGTCTAATTGTCTGTAGCTGGTGCAATGAACAAGGGAGAAACTAGCGGGTAAACATACAGAAACAACAGGGAGAAAAGAACCCACCATCTAAATACCTTCGGTTTCTACCACCATTCAGCCGTCTTCCCTACTCAGGCATAAACACTTACAATCTCCTCTACTAACTTAAATTGAGCACTTGATCGAAGCAGGCTTTCTATCAACAATTTACAGGAACCAAAATATAAGGTTGTTGGCAGTGAGAATGCAGGCAATGAAAACCAGGTGGAGGCAGAAATCCACCTGCAAAAAAGATCAGATGCTCATTTCTGCAGACAAGATAACAGTATCACGAGGCCTCCATGCATAGCGTCTAAGATCTTGATGATCGTAGTCTTGTATGATCTCAGTCATCAACCAGCCAAAAATACCCATATATGCGAAATAAATATTTAGGTTCCTGTTGGATGCATCAAAGTAAGACCATATTGCCGTCTGATATGTTCAGGAATCAGCTTGTTGATTAGCTCAGGAGAAGCTCCAGATAGCTGCAAGGATACAAATCAGAACGAGAAAACATTGAATAAATCATTCTAAGATAAATCAGAAAGAAACGTTAAGGAATAAGGAAAAGAAAACATACTTCCTGTTTGAAATTGAAGAGGGGAGGCAATGGACGGCCATTTGGCAGCCGACCATTTGGTTCCCGGAGTTCATCAAAGAAAGGATGCGCACATGCTTCCAACTGAGAATATTAGGCATTCCACCCATTAATACCTCACACGTAATTAGAAATTAGACGTCTTAAAGAGCATTATGCATAAGTTGAACAATCATTACAGGACCGGAATCATGGGACACTAAGACAGGCAACCATCTGATCAAGATGAGCCATTTGTGAAATACAGAGTAATGAAGCCATCTTCAAACTTACAGCAGTGCAACGTAAACTAGGTGAGTACTGAAGCAGTCTTGAAGTAAGATCAATCGCTTCTGGAGGCATTCGTTTGTGGAAAACCTGAATACGAAAATATCTCAGAAATCAATTTAAAAAACAAACAAATGGACAAGCAATACATTCAAGACTCAAGAGCCAACCTAACATAGCAATAGCCTCACCCTCACCCCCCCCCCCCAAGGGGAGATAAAGAGAAAATAAAAGCACACAGCATAAAACAATTACACCATAGAATAAAAGATTCCAGATGAAGGTCAATCTGATTTGTCACAGCCGAGTAATATAGCTATCCAGCAGGCAGCCAGGAACCTAAACGTTCTAGCCTTAACTAGAAAATAGGGCAGCTACCTTGTGCCAGGGATGTGCTTTTATCTGTGGAAACCTAAAATCAGAATAATTTGGATTCATGCATCGGATTTCTTCCCGAGTTGGTGTGCCGAGAACCTACAACAAAATGCAATAGGTCACATGACATAACCATGAATCATCTGTCATTTCTTGAATATAACTCCTCAGATGTACCTTGATAATCTCGACAAGTTGATCTACAGCATTTTCCCCAGGGAACAATGGCTGTTGAAATCCATATGAAAGAAGCACATGAGCATAGCTTCAAACAGCTGAATATTACACCAAAGAGCAAGCTATAGAAGACTACTGGTAGCTAAAACTAACCTGACCCAGCAGAAGTTCTGCAAGAACACATCCAGCAGACCAGATATCAATAGAATTAGTATACTCAGTGGCACCAAAGATAAGCTCTGGAGCTCGATAAAACCGTGAGCAAATGTATGAAATATTGGCTTCACCCTGAACCTGTTGAACAAATACATCCGATGTTTATAACAGCACAAGACTACTGTTGACACTATCAACTAGTCAACCTCGTTAGTCCAAAAGACCCATTATTGTTAACATGCGTGAATATAAGAACATGACAACTAAATTCACATGTTAGGTCAATCACTGCCATCTCTTGCTTCAGTACTACAGACATTCTAAAATACACACATGCTAACCAAACAAATAACATCACAAGTTTAAAGAAAAAAATCACAGCATCGTACAGAAGATGACCATAATAAAACAAACACACAACAAACCAAAGCACAATACAACTAATTGAATCTCTGAGCATCAATGACTAGATCATTGCGTACAAAAACATGCCTTAGCGACCACCATGATACAACCACTTGGGACTTGCCCGAATATGAAACATCCTATCACATACAGGATACACAAAGAAATGAACAGCCAGCAAAAGGCAAGCAAGAGGTTGACGTACAAGGACTTTTGCGCTTCCGAAATCACAAATTTTGACTTGGTGAGTAAGTGGATCAACCTGCCAGTAATCACTTCATGACTTCAGCCTAAACACCAATTAAAAGACAAATTAGAAGGTTTGGTGGAAGAACATACCAAAACATTTTGAGGCTTCAAGTCTCTATGGCAAACTCCTGCCACATTGTGTAGATAGGCCAAGCCCCGGAAAATCTGCAGATATTGCACACCTTTATAGCTAAACATGGAACATATTATTATAGCATCCTTTAATGTTGACAATACATACCTGATATGTGTACAATTTTATGTATATGAGTGGCATCCTCTGATTAGCACTACTATAATGCTTCAAAACGCGATACATGGTCTCAGGGACATACTCCATAACCAGGTTGAGGAAAAGCTCGTCTTTACTTGTGGTCGAAAAGAAGCAGTGTTTAAGGGATATTACATTTGGGTGATCCAACACCCTCATTAATTGCAACTCACGGTTCTTATACCTCCGGTCTTGCAACACCTTTTTAATAGCCACTGTCTCGCCGGTCTCCAAGCATTTTGCCTGAATGTAATTATGAATTCAATGCAAGCTATAAATGATTAAACAGTTCATAGACCACATAAACCTGTTTGGGACCAAAATAGCTACCAAATTGCCGTGTCTTTACCTGAAATACAATTCCAAAAGATCCTGTGCCCACAACTCTTTCGGCCATATAACTGATGGTCTGTTAAAACAGCGACCCAAGTCAACCAGAGGAAATGACTGATACGTTTATAACTCATCCAAAAGAGTACACAGCGTCCAAATTTGTAACATCATTAAAGTCGCATGAATTTTAAACTTCAACACACAAGTGTTTCCAAAAATCTCAGCCAACTGTCTCCAACAAATATTAATTCACGCATGCCATTAGGAGGTTGATAGCTACAGTGGTCCAAACCAACACCCTAGATGTTCAAGACCGTCTTTTGCATCAAAAAGAAGAAACTCAGTCTCCTAAGTAATTTATCTTGAAGGCATCTAAACAGGATACTCAAGCGGACAAATTTTTGTACAACTCTAGCAGGAACAAGAACTTTATACAATGTGAACAACATTTAAGTCACATTGTTCAGACAATCAACTGGTAATGCAGACAATTATCACAAACCTGTTTAGGTTCTCCATTTTTCCCCCCGATTGTTGTAGAAATGATATGTCCAGTTACAGCACCATTCCCGTCTACCACTGGAGCAGATAGCTCCTGCATCACATTCAATTCAATCGTCAGAATCGGATACCAGCCAATAGTCCAATTACATAGAACATAAACAATCACAAAGAGCATCCATAATTAACAATAGCAAACAGTACCCAAAGGTAAGTAGATACGCAAAAGTAGATCAGCCACAAACGCAAATCATAATTGAATAATCCAAACACATATCTACCCAAGCATTGAACTGAAAGAAGGTGAATGAACAGATACCAACAGGTAGAGCACCAGCAAGGCTTAGCACACATCAATTACACAAATCGTTCAAATACATCAAGGTTAGTAAAGGATCAAGCTTTCTACAACTCCACAACCTAAATCTACGCTAAATCAGGTACATTCGCGCATATCAAGTAACAAAATTGGCAACACTGAAGTCAATCGTCAGCAAACAGCAACCATAACCTAAGCGCACAAAACACCAAACTAAATTTGACAAATTACAGCCGTGATCCAAGTACATCTGGTAGAATAAACTAAATCCTGCTCCCAAATTAAGAAACCACAACCTGCTTCACAGATCGGAAGCATAACCCGAAGTCAAACAAGGCAATAAACTTCACAACAACAACTCGCTACTTAACGATCTCAGACAATAATAAGCATGATAAGCAAGAAAAAGCGCGAAATTAGGGTTTATACCAAACTCAACGAGCTAGATCTAGAATTCTACAAGGATGTACAAAAAAAGTAACAAAACGAAGAGATAGAAAGAGGGAGATACCTTGTTGTCCGCCATGGGAGAAGAAGAAGAGAGAGAGAGGGAGAGAGGAGAGAGAGAAGTCAGAAAAGCATTAGAAATGTTGGGCCGATGGAGGGGAGGAGATGGGGAGAGAAAGAAGAGAGAGAAAGAGATAGGAAGACAATGCCCATGTGATTCCAGCTCTCAGCCCCCTACCCCGTCTTCGCTTAACTCTTTCCTCCCCTTTTTCCTTTTTTTTTTTGGGGTTTTGTTTTCTTTTTCGTCTTTTCAATGTTTTCGGTTTTGGTTTTAGCTTCCAGAGATGGCCAGGGTTGTTGGGATGTATTACGAAAATGCCATTTGACAGTTGGGATGAATTTGTTCTTCGTCAATTGTGATGTTCAATAAACCAAGGCAGGTTGGTTGAAAGTGTAAAACAAAACGCTTCGGCAGGTAAGAATATTGGAGACATCGAGTTGAATTCGTTTTTTCCGCATGGTGATCAAGGTTATTGGGTAACATCAGAACTAACACAATACTGAATAAAAAAAAAATTAATTTTGATGTTTAATTGTCAAAATAAATATGCATATCTAATTTTGATTTTAAAAACAAGAAAATAAAACAAAAACGAAAGAATAGTTGTTCAGAACTGATTTTAATCTCAATGCTTTGGAATCAAAATGGGCATGTATCCTATTGCCCAATCTACCACCTTAATCTATCAATCACTGTATAAATTTCCCCCAACTCGTAGATTTGTACATTTATATTATATATATTGGATTGGTATCAATTGGTTCATGTAATCATCTTAAAGCTAATAATTATGCCACTGGGGTATAGAGTGAGGGAAAGGACAACGGAGGCAAGGTTTAAGGTCATGTGTCGAGACAATGGCAAAAGCAAATAAAAGACGGAGAAAGTGATAATGACAATGTGCGTTCATTGAATATTTTGAATGATGTTGATGTTGCAGAAGTATCTAAATACGTATTTGTACGTCGGGCCTTTTTCCCTTTCTAAACAAATTTTCAACTCCCCGTATCATATTCCCTTTCAATGCAATACTTCAAGCCCATCCGAACTATGATAACAATGAGGATCAATACGAAGATCAAAAACTTATTAATATAGAGAGAAAAAAGCATTGATGGTTCATAATGAGTACATTAGAGCTACGTATATATACACTGGGCAATGGAGGAATGATAATGAGGATTGAGGGATACTTAATTTGGAGGAAATTAGGAAGCAACATCCATTTCCTCTAGCTCCTCCACATTTAGTTAACTCACATTGTTGCTTGCTCAATGTTATATCTCATGATTCATTTATCATCTCTAACTTGCACTCCTACCTATCCTATTTTCTGTTTTCCCCCTCGTCTTTCTTCACCATCTTCACTCTCCAATCACTAGGAAAGATAATTAACATCATGCGAATTCAAATAAATAGTCTGATATTATAAAACAAAATTTCAGATTATTTCATTTATACTGCACAACAAATCACAAATTTGTAAAATACAAATGATTTATAAGAGAAATACATAACATACTGTCATACTGTGATAGAAAAAACGAAGAACTTATTTGGATATTTATTTCCGAGACATCCATTTTTTTTATTGTAACGCCCCCAATTTCTAATATCTGATTATTCCAACATAACCACTTAGTATAATAATTTAGCAACGGAAGACTTCTAATTTGATTGGAGACATTACCGCCGTTCCATGATGGAACACGGCTGCTTGATTTAGTGAACTTTATAGGGGCTCAAAAAGTAAGGCCCCCAACCCTAAAGTCAGAAGTTTTACTAATTTGTTCTTAAATCTTGGGACAAAACGGACAGAGTTTCCCCTAAAACTTGACCATTTTCCCAGGCTTACAGCCCTACAATTAATTCCCTGCACTGAAAAAAACAATAAAAACTAACTCAACGGCCACCCGCCGGAGTTCACAGCTCTACGGGCCACCCGCCCGGAGCACTATAACCAAAGCAGTTTAATGATAACCAAATAAAAGGCGACAAATACAATACAGACCTGACAACTTAGATGGTGGCTCACATGGCCATACAGAGCGACTCTAAATGATATGCAACTAAGCACACGAGAACTCGATTTACAATCACACACCACAAAACACATTGCAGTTCACGTACGAGTCCATCATTTCACTTCTAGGCAGCAGTGACTCCCTTTCGGCTTCCTTCAGAAACCTGGAGGCACAATGATAGATGGGATGAGCGATAATCGCACAGTGGATAGCCCCCTCCCCTAAAAGATGCAATAATAACTTACAACCGTCGTTCGTAATTCCTTTTCTTTCAAGAATTCACTTGTCGCATAGTGTGTTCCAATCACAAGGCAAGAGAAATAACATTTGCACCAAAAGCCACTCGTATGAACTCGTAAACTTAAATAAACAATATCATATGTTAATGTAAGTAGTAAACATGATCTATGAATACCATTATCTCCTCTCCTCTTGTACCTGTGTCATAAATTTGGATCTATAACATCATTTTCTAAACAAGATATAAACAATTAATCACCTTTTCAGGCTTTCAATTCAATTTTTCCATAATCTTCTTCAGTATCAAGTAGTAAGAGCAATAAAATGAATATATGGACCTCTGAACTTTACATGCTTGGTTATTCAATTGATCATATTTCCCGTGACTCCACTGTATATTAACTGAGCTATGAAACATGTAGCTTCCACATATGCCTACTGGCATCATGATGTAACATTGAACTTTGAATCCTCTCTTTACTGGCAGAGAAATGAAATACTGAGCTTTGCATTCTCTGCTGGTGGCAGAGAAGTGAAATACTGAGCTTTGCATTCTCTGCCTACTGGCAGAGAAGTGAAATACTGAGCTTTGTTTCTGCCTTCTAGCAGAGAAATGAAATTCTGAGCTTTGAATTCCCTGCCTACCGGCAGAGAAATGAAAAATTGCGCTTTGTCTCTGCCTTCTAGCAGAGAAATGAAATATTGATTTTTGAATTCTCTGCCAAATAATGAGTCTGAATTCTCTGCCAAATAATGAGTCTTGAAACATATAAGTTGAAGTTACATGCAAACTTCTAGGTAGGTACCGGGTTGTTTAGCTAAAGATACAAATAGGCGACTGACAAACAATTAGGAGCACTTAGCGATCATGTAATAAAGCATTTATGGACCTTGACTATAATATACCATTGACAAATGTCATGTAATCACCATACGATATCAATGCCCTTCACATAATCCATGGATACGATACGATGAACTATACAATCGATAAACCATATAATGGATACGGTGTATACGATCGATATACATATAGAGGCAATAGACTTAAAATGTCGATCGTAAGCTAATGTCTATGTAATGTCGATCGATAAACTAATGTCTATCGACTAGACATAAACTATTTTAGGTTGGTACAACTTAGGCAATAGACGAAACATGAAACTATTTCCACCTAACATGTTTCGAAATATGAGCCGAAACTCAGACGTACATCCCTATGCAGTAAAACATACTTGGTGGTCAAATGGTTGGGCGCCCGTATTTCAAAATATTTTGTTTTGCAAACCGGAGGGAGAGAATGTATAAGTGAAATTGATTTGTTGATTTTATTATCTGAAAGTGAACCCCTTGGTCGATGTACATCTTTACTGGTCGGCATAAGCCGTGATTACTGAAGGGCATAAGCCCTGATTACTGGTCGGCATAAGCCGTGATTACTGAAGGGCATACGCCCTGATTACTGGTCGGCATAAGCCGTGATTACTGAAGGGCATACGCCCTGATTACTGGTCGGCATAAGCCGTGATTATTAATGAGCGGGGCCACTTGTTTATCTGACAAAACATTGAGAACTTGGTTCATTAAATGAATCTTGTTTTGATTTTTTCATTGCTGAGAATACTGTGAGTTTGTGAAGAAAATAGAGTTTTTGAAGAACATAGGCAATGTACGTACCGATATGGCCTCACTTCTACTCCAATTAAGGTGGAACTATTTTCTGCCTAAAAGGTCTATCACGACTTCACCTTATGGATCAAGATCTATTGGTAGTTGCAAATATAATCGTGCATATATATAATCTTGCATAATCGGCAAGCGTCATATAACCAATGAACTGTAAGTGAGCAGACATATTCAATGAACGGTATATATTAACGCTATATAATCGATAAACTTATATAATCGACGAACACTATATATAATTCGATAAATATGCATAACCGATGAACGATATTTATTTCATACAAGATGAACATTACTTGTAATCGATAAAATGCATAATCAATGATAAACTAATTGCAATAATCCATAAAATGCAATTAATAAATGTTATATAGTCAATGAGTAATAAAATACCATGAATAAACGCTATATAATCCAGAACGATGAACATTATATTAATCAATAAAATGATTTAATCAATGACCGTTCTATAATCAATAATGTTCATACATTATATCGAATTTGCATAATCAACAAACGTTATATACTTAATAGCGATATACATTATATATATTCAATGAACTTTACAAACCGAAGCCCTTATATAATCAACAAGCATTAATAAGCATAGATAGACTTATGTATAAATGTCATATAATCGATAACTGTACAATTGACAAACGCAATAAAATCAATAAATTAGGCATGTTTAGCTTGCATTCGAACCTATTCAGTTAAATCATGCCTGCAGTTTACTTAATTCATACTCGTTAAATAACTTCGAAATAAACTATGATTGCCCAAAAGCGATATATGTATTCTTAGTTGATTCTCGTTCGTTTAATAACTTCGAAGTAACAGCTTAATTGATTCACGTTCGTTTAATAACTTCGAAGTATTAAGCGAACGTTTCGAATCGTATTATGCTTAAATGGCTAAATTCAACTTGAAATATAGCTTCGAAGCAATAAATGAACGTCTTAAAAGGCCCTTATATAATTGTCGAACGATAAACTTTAATTTTGTACAACTAACACATATATATACACGGTATCGTTCAATTCACGCTACAACTTCCTCATATTACTGATAATTGATTCGAATTCAACCTGAACGAATTATAATCAATAACTATTGAATTCAACCTGAACGAATTATAATCAACAATCAATAAACTTCATCGAAATTAACAATTTAACCATAAATAGGAGGATGAGGAAACCCACCTCGAATCCAAGCTAAAGGACCCGTGCAGGGGTTGATTTGGTGGAATTCGAATTCCCGAGGCCCAAACCCTAGCTTTCGAACACGTGATTCGCGTGGCTGCCACCAGGGTCGCCGACTGGAGCCGCCGGCCACGACACCTCGCTGGCACCTCGCGACCGCCACCAACCCGACCGGGTCCGGCGTCTGGTCGGAGCCAGGTGGCTCCCCTTGCTCTCGCTCACGGTCTTCCTCTCTCTCTCTGTGGCTCGGGTTTGGGTCGCCACCGGGGTGGGGGACGGCTGGGCGTGCGTTGCCGGTCGCCGGCGACTCCCTCCACCCTTTTCCGGCGTGGTGTGAGGGTGTGGGTGTGGGGCTGAGAGTCGAACCACCCCCCCCTTTTTGCTCCCCCCCGATTTCTCCTCCTCCTCCTTTCTTCTTTCCTTTCCTTTTTCCTTTTTTTTTTTTTTTGGGTCTACTAAATAAAACACCAACCCACTTATACCATAAATTCAATAATTTTCCGACCTCTATAAACTTAAACCATAACCATTAATATAATCATCGTTCGATTTATTCGCCTTTTGATTATATTAAGGTTCGATTTAATAAATTGCAGGTTGAAATTCCGGGTGTTACATTTATAATAACACATAAGTTGATTTCCAGTGAAATTGATTGTTATTCACCCTAAAATAGCTATTAATTATATTCTGCAGTTTGATTATGATATTGACCAAGTTATTAAACAATAAAAGGAAAAAGCCCAACAACAAAGATACAATGTCCCCCCCCCCCGCCCCAACCCCAAAAGTTTGGTGCAAGACTTGTTTATTTTTTAAAGACAATTATTTAACTTCCTAATTTAAAAAATTTTATTTATTTGCAAAGAATTGTAGAGCCGTAGCATCGTCGTTTGTTCCCGCCAACCGCTTCCATTTGTTCAGTCGACCCAGTCGCAATCTTCAAATGGTGATCTCTTCTTCCCCACTACTTGATTTCAAACACGTCCCCCAATTTCTGTTCGCAATCGATTGATTGATTGATTTTAGGGTTTTGCTTATTCTCTCGCTTAATCTTTCCCCATTAATATTCCAAATGGAAGGTCAAAGCAAGCGAGCCAACCAACCACCTGGTCTGGAATTCGGTAAGAAGCAATCCTTCTCTGATTGTGATATTCAATCTAATTTTATGTTAACTTACTAAGTTCACGTTTCTGGGATGAGAATATTTTAGGGTTCATCTTTAAGTATATTGACTTATAAATTATTGCTTCAATTTTACTCGCATATCGTTGTCTAGCTACCTACCTCTTATAGTTCCACTTTGATTCGGTCATTTGACGTTGTTGTTTCAGCTAATGTTCCTCTTTCTTTATAGTTTTTAATTAGCATTGGATCAAAATATGAAAAAAAAAAGGAGCTTGGTGTTGAATTAGTAAGATGATATTGAACAGTTTAGGAAGACTGAGAGGAGGGTTATACATAAAACCCACTTAAAGAAAGGGGCTACTTGATCATTCTTAAGGGAGATGAATGTGATCTCTTGTTGAGACTCTGAGTAAAACCACCAAATTTTGGCTGATTAGAGTTTTAGGGAGGAATAAGATAGTTCACTGAGCAAGCTAGGATCTCCTGGGAACCCGGACCCTTGTTGTCCTGTCCCATGGATGATTTCATACTTGGGATGAACGAGGCAGCACCCGGCAGTGACAGTTCTGTGGGAAGAAGAATGTCTGGAGGAGGGAATCATTTGAACAAAACCACTTCGCTTGATAGCTTGAAGAGTAGCTTTTTTAACAATATAGGCAACAAGCATACTTCTTGCAAAGGAGTGTCTAGCGGGAAAAGGCAAAATTGGTTTCATAAGAATTCAAGGTCAATTTGTTTCACTATTGGGCTGATGAGTTTTTTCCTTTGGTTGGATTACCTCATGTTCGTGGACGTTGATTCTATGAATTTCTACAATAAGTCAGTCTTGGAAACAAGTTCAACTAAGGTACAGGACTGCATATTTTATCTATCAGTCTTGTCTAAGATGGCATAGTTCTCTGCATTTCAAGTAGCTAAATTGTCAGGTTCCAAGCTTCTTTTTCTGTTCTGAAGCCATTATGAGATTCATGACAGTGCTGTTTTGATTATATTTATTTCTAACTACGTGGTTGGACTTTGTGCTATGTGTCATATACTCTCATTGTTTTGATGAAAAAGTCTGAATGATGGGAGTTATTTTTCTGACATATTTTGTTCAGAAAAAGCAAAACCTTTGAGGAGTGAATAGAACTTTACCTGCAAAACAATGGCATTGATAGGCTATTTGCTAGATGAAACCTAACAGGCAGAACACATATCCTAAGGGTGTTTCTCTATCTTCCAAAGCTCCAACCCCCCCCCCCCCCCCGCGGGGCCCTGTCAAAAAAAGTATGTTCACAATTGTAACTGGTTACTTCCTGGCAATACTCATCAATGGCTGCTTCAGCCTTCATCATTCCAGTGATTTAGCAAATGACATTGGCATTGATATATGTGTGATTCATATGTGCAAATTAGCATGCATATGAAGTATACAATACCCAAATTTCTCATCAAGGCACTGGAAACACCATTTTTTGTTATTTACTTTCAGCAATAGACTTCCACTCTTAGGTTGGGGCTGGGGCAGCTATGTGTTGGTTTTTCATCAGCACTAAGAAATCGAGAGCTGATCCGAATTTCTTATTTTAGCAATTGATGATCTGTATTTGCTCCATGATCTCTTAGATGGAGTTGAGACCAGAGTTTATTACTAAATGTTAACAACAGAAGGGAGCCCAACCAAAATGTCTTTGTTTTCTGTCAGTCACAATTTTGAACTATTTCTTGGTTCAATTGAGGGACTGGTTACAGCAACATCATTCCACCCTAGGAATAAAATGTCTGCTCTGTCACTAATCATTTGTGCATTTTCAGTATACGAAAATTTTCTTTTGACGATTATGACAAATAAAGATTGCTAATTTGCTTGCTGTGGTTTGTTCTGTATTCGTGTAAGGACAATAGAGATGTTTCTGGCAAGAATGAAAGCTCTTCAGTGCTGATGTATGGTCGGCTTATGAGTTTGGCTTCATCTTCTCTTGCCGAGGTTTTGCTTTACTACCTACACTAAATTTCTCACTGTATTTTTCGTTTATTGTATGCTACTGTTCTTTCCATCAGTTAAGTGCATCTGATGACATATGTAGAACCATATTTATTATGCAGAAAGAACTTAGAGAAGACCCAAGCAATCCGTGGAAAGAACCATCTTCACAAGTGTCAGCATGGAAACCTTGTGCAGACAGGAAAAGTTCACAGGATCCAGGTACTAAGTCTTTCTTCTATGCTTGATAATCTTACCGACATGTGCAGAAAATCTTCTTTCTGTGCCTTGACTTTTAGCAATATATGCCTGCTGTTGCTGTAAAACAAGCCGGAAACCATATGATATCTACAAGGTTGACCCATAGAGGTTGATCAAATTTTTATGAATGAGTGTCTTGCTATGTACTCTATTGCTGCATAACTGACTTGTCTTTGTTCGTTTTAGAGCTGAATCAAATTTTACGAATGAGTTCCTCATAATGTACTTTGTGCTGTCTTAATTGACCTGTCTTGGTTCCTTTTTTGATGATACAGGACGTCCTCAGCAAAATAACGGATTTATATTAGTTAGTGCTAATGGCGGCCTTAATCAACAGCGAGTTGCGGTAAGTGCATCAAGCATCACATATTTTCCATTTAGCTTTGCAATTCAGTGTTGGTGGACTCCCTTTTCAATTTGCCCTCGCTAACTATCATTATGTGGAATGTGGAGCCTTCGTCATGATAGCCATATGTGGTTCTCATGTATGAATGAGAACTTTAGTTCATAACATCCGTACCATCTTAGGAGTCAATAATAGCAGAACCTGAACTAATTGTCCAAACTTTAGTCGTTGAGACAATTTTGAAACAAATAAATCACTAGTCCTGAAGATATTGAGAGATAGTTGTATAAAACACTGACGAAATAAGGTAGACTTGCGTGCTTGTAAGTTCATGTTGGAAAAATATTGTCCCCTCTTGAGTAGACATGATATCTTTTGAGACCTTCCTATGAACGCTAACTGCAGACTTCTGAGATGAATATCCTGGATGGCATTTTACAGTATTCGACATGAACTGAAGTTGCATCCCTCTGCTGTGCTTATTAGCAGGAGAATGCTTAAGCACTCTCAAAATGATCCCTTGTGGACGTTAATTACCCACATCTGCATAAAATTTTGACTGACCAAGTCAACAGTGACGAGGCATGATAATACATGGACCTATATTTGTCTATGCATGTTTATAGCTATTCAACTGTACAGTTGTACGGATATTATATCTTTTTGAAACAAAAACAAAGACAATCTGCCTGTTTATATTCCCTTCTTTTTAAAAAAAACAAAACTGATGGGTGGTTTTGATGTTTCCAGGTCTGCAATGCTGTTGCTGTGGCATCTTTGCTTAATGCATCTTTAGTTATCCCGAGATTTCTTTATAGCACTGTGTGGAAGGATCCAAGGTATGATCATGCGTTAGCATTGCATTATTATCATTCACTTTTTCCACTCGTCCCTTCTGCCACTCCTCCACATACAAGGAAGAACATAAATTCGAAAACTCTATAGCTTTTACAAAACAGGTGTTGAACTCATGAACTGTATTAGCTAATCTAGACGTCAAGATATTGCCATTTCTCAAAATGTTGAATGCACTTAAAAATGTCCTCAAGCTATACCATTTTTGCAAGTTGTTAAAACTTTCCCCTTTCCTGAAGCATTTCTTCCCAGAGTTCAGTTGGTTTCATAGCCACAGCTGACATATGGATAAGATGTCATCCTCTTCATGTGAAATTCAGGTGGCTGTAGGACTTGGACACTAACCTAAAGCAGAATTCATTGTCTCAGTTAATTTAGACATTGACGTCAAATATCAAACCATCCTTTAAGTACGCTTCAGCTCATAGTAGCTGCCTGAATCTGTTCCCTTGATTTCAATATGTCCTTTCAGTGCTGCTACACTTGTTGCCAATGTATGCTATGATCTAATTATATCAAATTGCAGCCAATTTGGTGACATGTATAAAGAGGAACATTTCATCAAGACAATGAAGGATGATATAACCATTGTGAAAGAACTTCCAACATATTTGCAATCATTAGATCTCAAATCAATCGGCAGTGTGGTAAGTTTGTTCATTAATGTCAACCACAAAATTCAGAAGTAGTTCCATTTATTTATTTTTACATATGTATTTTTACTTACTACTATCACGTTTGCTGTGGCTTTCAAGGTCACTGATGCAGATCTTGCTAAGGAGGCAAAGCCAAATGATTATATAAGACTTGCACTTCCTATCCTCTTGCGAAATGGTGTTGTTCATTTTCTTGGATTTGGGAATCGCCTTGGGTTTGATCCACTCACTCCACATCTCCAGGTCAAGAGCATATATACATACATACATACATACATACATATATGTACATATATATATATATATATATATATATATATATATA
>JACYFF010031959.1:1175341-1217931 GCA_017589665.1 Selenicereus undatus
TATATATATATTCATCGTGAATTTATTGATCTTTTTCATTGGGCAAATGTTATTGGTGAATATCAGGGTCATTTTATCCACTGTAAAATTAAATGATCTGTTATTCTGTGAAGAAGTTATTGTATTTGCCAATGTAAAGCAAGAAGTGTGAGGATTAGTGTCCCTTGTTTAGAAAGAAAACAAGAACAACCATAATAGCTAGTTAACAGTGTGAAGTTTGCTATTAGAAAAATGTTACCTCTGAAAATGTCATCACAGGTTTGAAGGAGCAGCAACTACTTAATAGTGTCTTGGTCATTGGCATGGATTGGTTCTGTTGTCCATTGTTCGAACATCAGAGACCCCCCTCCCCCAACTTTCTTCCATTCAGTCCAGTATGTCAGTATGTGGAATGTGGATGCATTCAGATCAACCCCTCCATTCTCTTAACAACTGTAAAAGATGATCATGATCCACAAAACAGCAATCTCAGAATCTTATTTACCCAGAGTACACTAGTATAGTACAAAGACCTCTAGATTTCCTGAAGTATGTGTAGTGAGGGTGAGCTCACCATGTGAAGATTCTACCTCATATGCTGAAACACTTAACAAATTGGTGCATACTAATGCTGCATATGTGCATTAAGTGACAAGAATTCCGTTTCAACATACTGATCTTGGTTTTAGATTTTATTGCAGAAACTAAGATGCAAATGCAATTTTCATGCCTTGAAGTTCGCACCAAATATTCAAAAAGTTGGATCATTACTGGTCAAAAGGATAAGGAAATATCATTCTGCGAGAAATATGTTAGACAGAGAACTGCTAGGAGACGCCATGCCGTATAACCCTTCAATAAGGCATGATGTAAATAAAGGCCCATCCAAACATATTGCTCTGCACTTGAGATTTGAAGAAGATATGGTGGCTTATTCTCAGTGTGACTTTGGAGGTGGAGAAAGTGAGAAAAATGAACTACAAGCTTACAGGGAAACCCATTTTCCATTGTATCTTCAACGTCTCAAAAATATGAAGTACGTGATTGTATTGTTCGTGTCCAAAAATTGTCTTTTTGACAAAAACTTCTGTTGACATTGCTTATCAATTGACATCATTCCATGTTTTTGTCACTATACAGGCCTGTTTCTCCTGAAGAATTGAGGCTGTCTGGAAGGTGTCCATTGACACCAGAGGAAGCAGCCCTTGTTCTTTCAGGCCTTGGTTTAAAGCGTGGAACATACATCTATCTTGCTGGCTCTCATATATATGGTGGGTGGACAAGGATGAAGCCATTCACGAGCCTTTATCCCAATTTGGTGACTAAGGAAGATCTTTTGACTCCCAGTGAACTTGAGCCTTTCAGGAACTTCTCCTCTCAGGCAAGTGCTTTCATGAATCTTCAGATTCAGCGAGCATCCCCTGTTCACCTTCTCTTTCTTTGTCGTCTTTTATCTGACAGAGTAGGCCATCATCTTTTATCTGACAAAGTAGGCTTTGTCCACAACTTGTGGACGTCAAGATATACTAAATCTTGCCCCGATAAACATAGATTAAATCAGTGGCGTTCCAGAATTGTAAACTCTTCATCATCAAGTGGGCCAGCATCCACTAAGTCAGTACCACAGTATCTTGCATAAGTTTTTTCTCTTTGTAAAAGATTGTCCAATATATATTTGCTAGATATGGGCAAAACCTAGACACCTCCCTCATTTTCAACCGTTCAAGGGTGGGTGCAGGACTTGTTGGTCAGAGCAAGGCACTTGCTGGGTAGGATAGGAAACCTACCTCATCATGTGTCAGCTTCTTGCGATGCATAAATTGTACTACTAATAAAGATAAAGTTCAAGCTAGCCAAGTAATTCTGCCACTTGCATATTTGCAAAGCAGTCCGATGAATCGAGTTTCGTTAATTCACGAACAATCACCACACATACGATAGCAGCAAAGCAGCATTCCAATACAGCTGCTACTGTAATCTATTGTCTTGCAATCATTTGCTTTTTTGCACATATTATTTTCATTTATTGATGAAGAAGAACCAGATTGCTGAAACTTTAGTTATGATCCACCACCAATATCAATAAAATAAAGCTGTTCAATGCTATACGTGGCCACAAAAAAGGACTAGTACACCAAATATGGGTCCTCCTGTGGTGTGGTCTAGAGAGATCACGATGTCTGCAGCCTTACCCCTGGTATAGTCTTACACAACAATACTCAGCGCACTCATGAAAATGTCTCCATATGTCTATCATTAAAACTTATAGAATTCTGTCCAACCAGAACCATATGATAATTACAAACAGCCAGTTCTCTAGAGCAGCATATGATAGCAAATGGCAGTTAAGTTTTCCTAGGGAACTTTTCGTTTGCTCACCCTTTAGTTTTGGTCTTTGGGCGCCCCCCCCCCCCCCGGGGGGGGGGGGGTTGATACTATTAGGATTTGGGAATAAGGGGGGGTTGATACTATTAGGATTTGGGAATAACCTGTTTCCTTAGTCCTTATTCATTATGAGTTTGATTAATCTAAATTCTATTTTATTTAACCACATTATTCATCATCATTTATAGTGTGCGAACATTATATGCAGCTAGCAGCACTGGATTTCATTGCATGTGCAACTGCTGATGTATTCGCCATGACCGACTCAGGAAGCCAGCTATCTTCCTTAGTCTCTGGATACCGCACATATTTTGGGGGTGGCCATGCTCCTACCTTACGGCCAAACAGAAAGAGGCTTGCAGCAATCTTGTTGGAAAATGGCACCATAGGATGGGACACTTTTCAGGATAGAGTAAAGAAAATGATTGAAGAAGATCAACTAGTCCGTGTAAGACATTATGGTCAAAGCATATATCGGCAACCTAGGAGTCCTGAATGCATGTGCAAATCTCATTAGGCTGCAATTCATTCAGGTACTCTTCTAGTCTGCTTTGCCATTCTGTAAATAATTGCAATGCAAATGCAAAGGAGGACAGCCCTACTCTCTTCTCCTCTTTGGTGCATATAGTTTTTGTCCCTTGTAAAAAGAAAAAATAGAAAGAAATTCATCTAGAGATAGCTTCAAAGAATCCTACGAATTGGGTGGTTGATCTTGTATATTATGCAGAAATCTTTGATGTAATGTAATCAACTTTAGCAAAGAAATTCAAATTTAAGGAGCAATGGTTTCTTATTGTCTTTAACTTTCATTGGATATTCGATGAAGTTGCAACATACAAACTCAAAACAAGTTGAAAAGAACGAATAAATATTTCTATCATTGGAATGAACCCAAAATACAGAGTCTAAAGATATACATATAGCAATCAAAACAAGGGCCTGAACGGCCCTCAGAGCAAAATTAGATTTTACTCATCCTTCATACAATGATGCCATCATATATCTCTACCCCCGGCCCCCCCCCCCCCAAACAAAAGAAATCACAGCAGGATTGTTATCATCAATCCTGTTGATGAGAAAAGAAACTCCCCCTCTCTTGGAGATACCGAAATGCTTTTAAGATGGAGGAAAAAAACGGTTCAAGTTGAAGGGAAGGGTGTAGAATTCTTCATTTCTGCTGTCTCCTTTAAATGTTCGGAATTTGACCCACCATGGCATTCCCCTGTCTCTTGCACTGTCCTTGTAGTCAAGGGTATTGTCAAGGAGTACAGCGACAATCAGTGCCACTGCTGGTGAAGATGAGAAGATGGTGTTGAGGAAATCATTGAACTGCACACATTAGCCAGCGCCAAAGTCAGTGTTCAGACCAAAAAAATTAGGTTCAGTGAGTCAGTCTATCCCAAAGTTATATTGAACAAACTTCTAACTGAAAAATTTTCTCATAGATGAATGAAAAAGCCACTGAATTTTTTTGTATTGAATGGAGTGAACTCCTCACCCATCCAGCACGGGTGTGAGATGGGCCGTGGAGAGCCAAGGCAGAGTATTCTCTGAAATATTCAGGTATAGAAAATCCAAGGAACATCGCGACGCCTGTGATGAAGAGATTCCTCATTGAGTTCATATTTGTAAATTGCAAGAATGATAGCCCCACTGAACCTGTAAAACCATTGTAAAAGTATAATAAGATAATTAGATCTCTGCCTCTAAGTGGAAACGAAATAGAAGAATCTATTTAGAATATATTGTGCTAGAGTCATCCATGTTTCAATTAGATTAAGTGGGAGTTGGTTGATGACTCAGCATGGGTCAGAATCGTCAGATTTAGGTCTTTGGCTGGTCATGGTTCGGTCATGGTTGGGTCTTTTGTGTCTAGTCATCCTTTGAATCTGTTTATTTGGGTCAATTCATGTTGATATCAAGTAATCAGGCAATGGACAATTTTGCCATTTTTAGTTTGTATTTCGGCAATAGGAGTGAACCTTACCTACGAGACCAAAGAAAACACAATATACAGCAGCGAATATAGGGAAAGGAATCGATGCAAATAAAGCCCCAAATTTCCCTGCAAGCACCAGCCAAAGAAATTAGAACTTATAGCAATAGCAAAATCTTGTGTGTTTCTCTAAAATGGCGAGGCAAACGAAGGCATTTGGAGTGTCAGACGTACCTAACATAGAGAAGAAGATCATAAAACCTGCAGAGATTTGGATAACTCTGCGGCTTCCTACACGGGTGCTCCCCAGAAGGCCCACATTTTCTCTGTTATTTGACAAAAAATTAGATGTTGTGTTCTAGTCACAATAAGGTTGTCTCAGTAGAAATTACAAAAGCCCACATTTTCTCTGTTATTTTGACAAAAAATTAGATGTTGTGTTCTAGTCACAATAAGGTTGTCTCAGTAGAAATTACAAAAGCCAGCAAGATGCCGCTGTAAATACACACATAGAAACTGCAGAACCGCTCACAGTTCCGAAAAGTCCACTCAGCAAGATCCCAATGCCCTGTCAACCACATTGTCAACTCAGCAAAACGAAAAAAAGAAAAAAGAAAAAAAGAAAGGACAGTTTTTTTGAGCATTTTAGAAACCACACCTGCCAACCTATACCACGACTTAGAACATGAGCTGGAGGTGGAGTGGCACTTGCGAGACGAGCTGCTGCTTTGAAAGCTCCAGTTGACTACAATAAGCAAGGTAAGTTACATGCTTCTTGTTAGTTGGAAGGTCCAATTCTATGCCTATTTGATAATGTAACATTTCGTACATTTGGACTCCCTTAAATCAGTAAATCCTGCTTACACCCTCGTATTGGCCCCAATATTTCATATCAAAATTTGTCTATGTATAAGCTGCAACTACCTCGATCAATGAGACCAACACAGCAGCCATCATTCCAAAAGCATGACCAGCATCAAAGGAAGGTGCACCCCATTGTAAAGGGTATGGGATCTTTATCCTACACAAGCACGAAAGGATAAATGAGATCATGTATTAGGTTATATAAAGCTGGGCCCCGCTTTGTGAGGTCGGAGATTCGGACAAATGACATTGTGACTATCATTAGGAAGCTAATTTTGGCTTACCATGGTGCAGTAGAAATGAGGTTGGCCCTGTCAGTTCGGCAGTTTAGTTGAGTTTTCTCTGGACGGTGTTTGTAGGCACCGCTGGCTGTCAAAAGGTGTGCATATGCCCATATAACAGTAACCGATATAAGCAGAGCAAATCGCTCCAGCATCGGCAGTTGCCTTATCTGAAAATGTTTCAGATACTGCACACGCAAAAGACCAAAGAGAAAGAAGCTTAGTAATCACTTGCAATGAGATCTGTTATAGTAAACCGCCAAAATGTTAATTGTTAGACCCAACAAAACCAATCCTAGCCCAATACACCTAGAACCAAACCGGTACCACCTGGTAATCCAAGGTTTAAACCGAATACTTGTCACATTTTCTTAAACCTAAAAAGACCCGAATATTCCATCAAGCCAACGTGACTTCATGCAATATTAACCAGGCTCAAACCTGGCTCGAATAGCCCTTTTGTGGGGTCATAAGTGTGTACCCATATTTTTAAAATATTGCAAGCTTTTAAATCATGTCTGTCTAGTCAGGAATGATGATTAAGGTATATGGCCTACTTGCATAAAAGATAAGTTGTGAGTGGGAGCCATTGATGTCCAATCTACTTTAACTACTCTATGGTCTAGTACATTATGCACTGGCAAATTTTTCCAACTTTTTGACAAAGGTATCTCCCAATCCAACAAATGCGAATAATATCTCCTAAATTCAACAAGATACCTGAGAGAAGATAACAAACAGGATGAGCATTGGAATGCCAATTTCAACGCATCGTCCCACCTGAAAATCAGACAAACCAATAACACATGTTTGAAATACAGAAAGCCAAAAAAGCAGATTTTGGGTCAATAATTTTTCAACAGAATTATGAATTGGGAAATTTGGCGCCACTAACCACGGGGAATCCTCTGTCCAGTAGACCAAAACCCACCAACGAAACCACCGGCACCATCCCCAAAGGGCTGAAAAACCTGACATAAACCCCAGAAAAACCTTATAGTTAGATCAGCAAAATTGTCATAGTGCTGAGTTGGCTAAATGTGTGAAATGGTCATATTCCAATGTAGCATGAAACTAAACCTGGAACAAATTGCCCACAATTGGCTGTAACCCAGGATGATTTGCACACTGGATGCCACTATTAAAGCCCCTTGAATTGCTCTCATTGTGTTAAGAAATCTCTGCAACGTTGAACTAATGTGATTAATTGGAATATAAACCAAACCATTAATACTTATGCATTATCTCCACTATGTCTACATAATTTTAAGAGGAAACATCGACAAAATACAATTGGCTTCGAAGCACAGTGCTGTCCTAGTAACTTTGGATGGAGGAGTGTTAGAGATCCGTATATGTCTAAGTGCCAGACTTAATTACTTCACAGGTCCAAGTATCTCTTGTCCAACATAGATACATTCGACTAAAATAAAGAGTCTGGATAACATGGCTTACCATACTCCAAGAGCGAGTGATCTCTTACTTTAAGATGAATTACATATTGAAAAAGTAAGGCATTGAGTTACCTTTACAGAAAGTAGTACACTGAAGATAAGTCTTAATCTTGCAATAGTCAGAACCAATTTAAAAAATTGCACATTTAGAATCAAGGGTGCATATTCTTAGTCTAGTTTTAAGTATTTTTCACTTTATTTGCTCTCGGCAAAGTTAGCTTCTTTACTAAAAGACCACAAAGTATAGACAAGTGGGTCAATTTCAAACCAGCTTTTGCCTTTTTTGCAAATGGACCCGCAACTTTAGTTTAGGTAAAAAGCAAATCCAATGGAGATACAACACTAAACAAAAAGGGAAGAAGGCATAGTGAGATCAATTGCAAGAGGGGAAGACTAACCACATGGGGATCTTCAATTCTTGTGAAAGATGAGTCATGGATGATGGAGATGATAGGGACCATATAAGCATACGAGGCTCCAATCACCGTCGGTAATCGGGTTCCGAATAAGGTTTGCAGCAAGGTATTGATCCCTTGAACAAACAGCAAAGTTTGCACTACTCTTGCTTTGTCACCCTGAATCAAGAATTTCAACACCATTCCAATCAATTGAACTTAGAGGGAAAAAATGCCCATCTACTCAAATCCTCTACATTGCTTTTCTTTTGGTCAAAAGTTTTCAACTTTACTAAACATTTGGATACCTTTGTAACTCCATTTAGACCTAAAAAGCACAACAAAAAGTGGAGATTATACTAATATGACCGTTGCGTTTATCATCCTTAATCAATTTTTTTTGAAAAATATACCACATTTTCCACACCCATGTCATTCTAGCACTTGAACGAGTCATGTATCAAGTTTCAAAGCATTCCCAAGCAAAAACGTCAACTACCCCTTTGCTCCAAATTTCATCATTTTTATATACAGAAGCTCCCCTCTGTTTTTTTTTTTTTTTTTTGGGCATCTCGTGTTTTCTGATTGATTGAGCTCAATTAAATGTTAAAACTCACATCATTTCCACCCATCAAGGGAACCAAGAAAGTGGGGATCATAACAGCAGTTCCTAATGCCAAAATGTAATGCTGGAATCCCAAAGCCACTGCCTCCCCTGTTTTCCATCATGCACAAACTTACTTTTAGAGGGAAAAAAAACAAGAGAGAGAAAGATAGGGAATCCAAAAAGCTTGAAAATTTACATACCCCATGAAGGATTTGAATCGATACAATACTCCAACCCTTGAAGTTGGTCCATTGGTGGGTGGCTTATTTCCTCTGCTTTTACTGCTGCCATTGTCAAACCTCTGAGCTAGAGAGAGAAACGAGTTCAGGGTTTAAGCTGGTGCATGAAATGAGCAAAGTGAACAAGAAGTAGAAGAAGAAGGGGGAATTTTAGAGAGAGAAAAAAGGGTCACTGTCAGTTGAAAAAGGAGGAAAAGCTCAAGCTGGTGGCAAGCAAGATGCTATTGACAAATTTAAGTAGAAATTTAGAGAGAGAATGTATAAGTCTAGACAGAGAAAGCATAGAGAGATAGAGCGAGACAAGGGTGAAAGAGAGAGTGTGAATACTTGAGCTTCTTTGGCTCTGAGTCCAAATGTGAAAGGTTTCCGTTAGCTTTTTCACATTTCCCAAATTGCCCTTTAAGGAACTGCCAAGTGCCAAGTCTGCCAGACTCCTAGTTACCGTTGCTTTTTCAGCTTTCTTTTTCTTTTTTTCCTTTTTTACAATCAATATCAAAAAATAATCTGTATCTGAACCCTCAGAAAAAGTTAATACAGTATCTACCCAGAAACTTTCTTTAAAAAAAAAAAAGAAGTCATTAATTAGTGGCTTAATGAGAAGTTGCTTAGTTTTGCAGGCCTCCTAATTTTCCTCCTTAAAAGGAGTGAAAAGCTATAAATGAAAATAAATAAAAGAGAAAATGTGCTGCAAGTTAAAACTTTCCCTAATTTTAGAACCCATGTTGTTTATATAGTCAATTGTTCTTACTTGTTATTTGACAACAAGAGTCAAACTAATTGGTCAAGTGTGGAAAACATACTTCATTGATGTGGGGTATGTTTGCTAATATGTGGCCATCTTGCCCCAAACATTTTTTAGTGGTCATTCTTATATGTGTCATTCTCTAGAGCTCAACAATGCAATGGTGTCTCCTAAGTGTCGGAAATTTTCGTGTATGTAGGATCTGTATTTTTTCAACTGATTAGAAATACTTATTATCGGCATTTTACATTGATCAGTATTGATTAATACCAATCAATACAATTAGTACTTATTAGCACGTCTTTTTATTTTTTACTTATAATTTAGTCCTGGTCAACACTTATTAGCACTCATCAACGTACATCAGCACTAATCAGTATTAAATTACTTATGACAAATTGAAAAGAACATATCAATAATCTATGTTTCTAGGCTTCATTGAATAAACAAATTTCATTGTCGCCTCACTTCACGTGCTAAAAGCTATTATCTTTCAAAAAAAAAAAAGCTACTAGGTAGTAAATAAAATAAATTAGATAAGGGTTATTCATATAACTATTGTAAGTTTATCTAAACCCGAGAGTTTTTTATTTTAAAAAAACCTTCAGAAGTTTTTTAATATCTATCTAGACATTAGTGCTTTTTTAATATCTATTTAGATTTTAGTGGCTTTCAGTATCTGAAGGGCCACTTGGGTGTTTTTTTTAATAAAAAAAATTCTTTTAAACAGAAGAACAATACAATAAAGAAGTTTTCAAGTAAAAACCTATTCGATTCCTAAACTTTCATCTAATCGAGTTTCTTTTTTTCTTTGATAATAAAAACGAATAATTTATTAATGAAAAGTCATATGACATATATAATGAATATCTCCTAATAAAAGTAAATCTAAAACATCAAATTGAATCATTCTCTCCAGAAAGTTAATGGTAAATATACTGTCGACTGACTCTGAACTTGTAGTAATATTCTTGCTACTAACCGCATTCTTTGATGTCAATGCATCTTTTTCGAATATCGGCGAGCTATAGTATAACTTCATGGAGCACATATCCAATCGATGTGGTAGATTGCACCTGAAAGGAAAATCTTTACAGTAGAACTACATGAAATTCCATTGTTGACTCATTTCTTAATAAAAAAGGTAAATCTAATACAATAATTTTCAAATTATACTCGACAAGAAACTCACTCTAAGTCTCCAAATCTAGAATAAATTACACAAAGGTAATGACTCAAACTTACACTAACAGTGAGAACAACCTAACTCACACTAAAGGTGAGAGCAACCAAACTCACACTAATGGTGAAAAAAATAAACAACCAAACTCTCACAAACTGGAGAGAAATTTTATTGAAAAGAGACAAAAATATTAGTAAATACTTTACAACTGAATAAAATTTCAAGATGTACGAAGATTGGGACTTACAGCCAACAATTTTGGCTGATGGTAACCTTTGATTAGAATAGATAAAGGTTAGGGTTTTTCGTGAGGAGGCTAGAGTTTTTTAAGAGAACCATCTAATCGAATTTCTTGACAACTTCATACAAACAAACTAAACTCTTTTTTTTTTAATTGTTACATTTTGCATTTTAGCACCGGGTTGCCCTTTTTTTATATTTTGCATTTTGCTTTGGAAATAATTAAAATTGATGTAATAAGTAATAACCCATTTCAAAGTAGGGCAAGCTTGTAAAAAGAGATGACTGTGAATCTCCAACATCTCCATTAATGAGAAAACCATATCAGGTACTTTGCTTTCAATAACTCATCAAAACTGTACTTTCATGCTCATTTCCTCCATTTTCTATTTTGCTGGGCTCCCAGACACAAATCTATGTTCATGTCTGCTATATATAATGAATGGTTCAAGAACCAAAAGGGGAAAAAATAGTCCAAGATATTGAAAATGTGAAACGAAGTCTAAGAATCCTTAAATTCCAGCAAGATTATCTCACTCTATTTTTTTTGAAAATTTCATGAAATTTTGTAACTGTATAAAAATTTAAAATTTCTACAAATTTTGATATTTAAATTTATATATACATTTTGGACCTTTTTAAAAGTTTCAAACCTTCATATGTAACGTTTACAGTTGAGGGGTATCACAATATCACAATAAATATTGGTGTTCGCTAATTTGGCCCCTACCCTCAAATTTTTGAAATTGTAGTTTTTTATAGAAACATGTAAAGTTTATGGATCACGATCAGCCAAATTTCCTGCTTGAAATCTCGTGAAGTAGATTTTTGTCTATAAAAACAATCAAAATCATCTTTTTGTTTTTTGTTTTTTTTTTGTTTTTTTAGTTTTGGCCTTTGAGTCTCTGTTACAGGAGGCGGAACTATTATTAGCCCATATAAAGATAGAGGTATCTTATTACAGATTTTCACATTCACAATACTTGAACTTGACGTATTGATTAAGAGAGGCAAGTGTCAAACACTCAAACCACTTGAACCAACATACTATATTGGTATCAAAATCATCTTGGTGTCGGACTTATATTTTATTACGTTAATATTCTTTTGTGACGTCTATTATTCAAGTGTATTTTAATCTTAAGTTCGATTCCCCTTCTCTCATGTATATGCCCCACTCCCCCCTTCCCCCTCCCCCCAAACAAAGGAAAGAGTGTTGCGGACGTTCTAGGCTGTGGACATGGGTCGCTCCTTTAAAAGTTAGACTAAGCCGGAAAATACTTAGTAATGGACCTAATGGTAATGTAGGCCCAGGCCTAGCCCAGTTTGAAGGCGGTAAAAAAAAAATCCAAAAGAAAATAAAAATTGGCAGACAAAGCAGAAGTTTGGGTAGGCCGGAACTCCATACGAAATCCGCTCTTGAAAGGGCTTCGCCTGTTCTCCGCTCACCGGAAAGTCCAACCTCGCCGGCGCCGGCGAAGACGAGTGAGATGGAGAGAGAAACATTATATCAATCTAGTAGTCTGTGAGCATTATTTGAACTCCGATTTCTTGGAATCAAGAATCCAATTCGAAGGAGAAGGAAGAAAAATTAAGGGTTTCGAGAATCAGCGAAGATGGTGAAGACAACGAAAGGAGGCAAGGTCATGAATCCCACCGATGCTTATCGAAAGGAGCTTCGTAAGAAGGAATTAAAGAGGGTATTGTTTGTTTTTCTCCTTATATCGCTTTTGATTTTAATCCCAATTTTCTAGGGTTTTTGGGGGTGTTTGGATTGTATCTCTTGATTGAATTTTTTTTTTTTTATGGTCCTGTTTACCTTTTGGTTTTTGGGAGTAGGATTTTGAGTGTAAAGGAGTTTTGGGTCCGTGATAATGGTGCTGTAAGTAATGATTGTTAAGTTTATATTCTTGTTCGGTTGTTGAACCAAAGTCCGAGTTGCATTGTCTGTGAATGAAACTGGGTTCAGGGTTTTATATGCTTGATGGATTATTGGAGATGTTTGTTTTATTGGAAACAAAAGAAAATCAAATTGTGCACAAGTAGTTGCTACGCCTACAAGGAGGGAGTTGTTCACGTGTGATAGAGAGCTAATCGAAATGAACTAATTGAAAGGATTTTCTGTAAGAGCTTCTGGCGTTGTTTTGTTTCCCTGCAATATGCTGAAGAACACTGACCAGCTACGAGAACCAGTATAATGTCGTATATGCTTAGCAAGCTCAGATGCCTATTTGAGGAAACAAGCAGGTTTAACCAAAAAAGAAAAATGTTTAGGAGGGATAAATAATGCATCTTTTGCATAGTATCTGATAAATAATCATCAAACAAGATTATATCATGAAATAAAGCATTGTATAGAAGATTTTGGCCTTTGTATGTACTATGTGAGTCAACTCTAATATGAGAATTATTTTTGGGACAGTCAATGATGAAAGTGACATTTAGATCCTCTTTCTTCTTATAAAAGCATAATTTAGAACTGCTTTTATTGCTCAAACTTAAAGCCAGACTTTGAACTGCTTTTATTGCTCAACATAAAAACCTAAAACTAAACCACAACTTAGACCATTCTCAACTTCTCATATGGACTGTAAAATTTATCAAGTAAATTCTGTGTTTTAACCTGCACAAGAGAAGAAGATTATGACCTTAGTTGGGTATTCCATGGCTTTAGTGTACAAAGACCAATGCTCACCAATGCTTTCCAATGCTTTAAATAACACTGAGGCTATGATTTCCAGAAAGGAGATAACAGCTTTAATGAATATGAGAAGTTGGATTTTGTTGTCAAATCGGCTGATAAATTTGATATTGAAGTTTGAGGAAATGCTTCACTCACATGTAGAATACTGTGGAAGTAGTGTTATGGGGACAATGCAAAAGCATAGATAGAGTAGAAGAACATTTTCTCCTTTGCTTTCTCATCTATGTAGAAACAATGCTCTGATCGTGATCACATGGTCGACATTGCTTTCACTATGGCATCCAGATTGCTTTCATTGGCTTAGTAGCTACTTGGCTACGCTTCTTTTTCATGCCTGTATCTCATATGTTATGTTAATTTGCTTGGACAGAACAAGAAAGAAAGGAAAAAAGTTAGGGAGGTCGGTCTATTGAAGAAGGATCCTGAGCAAATCAAAGATCAAATACAAAAGTTGGAAATGATGAGTAAGTTCATTGTGTTTTTAACGAGAATACCTGCCTTTCTTCCAGTTGATAAATAACAACTCCCAGTGTGAGTCCCGCTTTCATGGGATTTGAGAGATCCAAATGTAGGCAGCCTTACTTCTGCAGACATCTTTGCCTTCGAAGAGGCCGATGCCTTTCTTCCAGTTGATTATTGGACTCAGTTGGTGGCTTTTGCTGCCTGCCAGATTCTGATTCCTCTGTTCTTGAAAAGCAACATTAGATCATTAGTTTTCATATAAACTCTAATTTTTCATCAGTCAAAACTGCCTCCTTGCAATATCATAAGCTTTATCATGCCTGTCCGACCTGATCAGAGAGGTTTCTGGTGTAATGTTAATCTTTCTGACTGACATAATGGACTTGTGCATGAGATGATACAGGGCCATGCAATTGTTGGTCGCACTTGATTGTTAGTGTGCCATTGAATGGATGGATGTTAGTGTATCATAATTTGATTCATTCTAAGAAGAGACATGTGGAACAGATGGAGAAAAACTTGGTTGTACTTTCCAAAACTGTTGCAGAAGTACATCACATATTCACAATGATAACGCCAAATTGCAATTGTATTCTTTAGTCTGACTGAAAATGCTTTCGCTTGTAGGCCTCTGAAGCTCCAATTGTGCATTTTGCATGTGTAATTGCTGTGAAAATCCTGGTTAGATTATTGTGTGAATTTGCAATTGCAGTATGGTTCTTGGACGAGATTGTTGGCCATAGGATTTGGAATGCCATTGCGATTGTAACTTATCTTGGAAAGTAATATTAGTAGTCAATGTGGAGCTTCCTTGAGGTCCAAATTATTAACTCATTTTAGAATTTTATATATTTCTCTTAGTAACATTTGTGTAATATCCTAGTGGTAATGGGATTGATATGCTAAGAGTGTTTATGTATGTTTAAGTGTACATTGTACTTTTTATTTGCTCAGTTTTATTCGTTATATGTTGAAAATGGTGCAGAGGCTGAAGGTGCCCTGGACAAGGCAAGAAAGCATAAGAAAAGGCAGCTTGAGGACACACTTAAGCTTGTTTTAAAAAAGAGAAAGGTATGCTTTTTGGGGGGGGGGGCATTTTCTACAAGCTTTATTGCTTTGATCCATGGATACTGATGACAAAGTGTAGCCATGTGCAAAGTTAAGACTAGCTCTTTCAGATGTTTGTAGTTCATTTGTTCACATGGTTGGAATGGTTGCATCGTCATATCTATATTTGAGCATCCTTCTATTTATGAACTTTTCGTGCTCATTGGATGTCATAATGATGATGTGCGTTTCTGTTTGCAGGAGTATGAAGAAAAGATGAAGGAAAAGGGTGAGGAACCAGTTATGTTTAGGTATCTTCTAGCTTACTTGACTAATTTTCTAGATGTGGCACCATGAGCGAGTTGTTTGTTCCTCATTGAGATGAATATGCTGCAGCCATTTGGGCCCTTTACATAGACGGACTTCAGCAGAGGAAGAAGAGCGATCCAAGAACCCAAAACCTGAAGTAAATCCTGATTTTGTTCTTTTGTGCTTCAATATCTCCTCTGACCCTGTTTAGGGATGTTGTTTGTGTTGGAGATCCGGTTTAAGAAATTGCCTTGACTAAATATGGCTTAGGAAATGGATAGTTGAATTTTAGCTACCTAAAATGAACAAGATGCTAAAAGTTGAAAGGAGGGAATACATTTTTCTTTTGCTACTTGGATTGCCATTTATGTTTGTTCAGCTTTTCTTCTTGTTTATTTAACTATTCTTTTTCTATTGCCATCCCCAGGACTCTGTGTACTACCATCCTACGCTGAATCCAACAGGAGCACCGCCGCCTGGAAAGCCTCCTATGTACAAATCTTCCATAGGTTTGTTTTTCATATATTGACAGCTCACCTCTTTTCATCTGAATGGATTTCTTTTGCACACTGTGTTTTCCCTTGTTTGGGTCGAGCATCTTCTTGAAGCTTTTATCAATTTGCAGGACCGCGAATTCCCTTATCAGAAGCTTCCTCATCAGCTGGCGCTGGACCATCATCTTCCACAGATGCTGCATTACTTATGTCAGATGATGGTGGGCTGCCTGCACCGCCTCCACCGCCTCCTCTGCCAAAAACCGGTGATCTTGACTCTATCAATGCTTCTGATATACCTGCATCTCTGCCTTTACCTCCTCCACCTCCAATGCCTCCAAAGCCTCCAGGTTCAAATTTGGGAGTTTCATTGCCTCCGCTTCCACCTCCACCTCCTCCTCCTGGTCCTCCTCCCAGAGAACAAGGTACTCTTCATCCGCTGCCGCCTCTGCCTCCACCCCTTCAACAATCTGCACAGCCACCACCCCCTGGTACATCTGGAAGTGAAAGGGATAATAATAGATCTGCTGTCCCAGATGGCACTACTACAAAGAATGCACAGGTGAGTCTGCTTTATTAGTAGAACACCCCTGCCCTGGTGGGGGGCAATCAAGCTAGTATTTCCATCCTCATTTGGAGGTTGAAATGTCCGATTTGCATCCGGCATTGAAAAATATAGTAGAACGTCATCCTTGGGCATTTCTCTTTATTTTCATGGCTGAATTGTATCCACTCTAACTTAGGAAAACTATTAGTTGGTGGAAAATAGTTTATAAGCTTAAATGGTGTGTTAACCTAACTGGAGATATTAACAAAGAGAAACAGCTACATAGTAATCTCTATATATGTTTGTGTAGGTGCCAAATATGCTTCCACCACCACCTCCACCGCCTGGATTACCTCCTAAAACAGAGGATCAGTCTGGCATTGAATCTGATTCTAAAAATCAGGGAGAGAACAAAGATGCTCCAAAAATGGTTGTGCTGCCCCCACCTCCACCGAGACAGCCTCCAGTCCCAGGTGTTCCTGGACCAGTTGCACTTCCTGCCTTGCAGCCAGATGTGTTACCTCCAGGTATTTCAAGATTCCCTCCACCTCCACATATGCCGGATATGCGGCCACCCTTATCTGCTCTGGGAGTTCCTGGTCAACCTGCACCCCCTGGAATGGTACCTCTTATGCCAAGACCACCTTTTGGTCCTCCCCCTGGACCTCCCCCCATGATGAGACCACCACTTCCTCCAGGTCCTCCACCTATAATGCAACAGGAGGATCCAATGGCAATCAGACCAACAGCTGCACCAAAGCCATCCTATGTTAAATCTGCTGCGCCAACAGTTGTCAAGAGGCCTCTGGCTCAGCACACACCAGAGCTTACAGCTATGGTAAGGTTTACCTTTTCTTTCTAGCTTGGTTTAATTCCTCTCAAATTTGTGAATTTAATTGCTGGCTTTTCGGTGTTTTAAATGTGTTTTCTCTTGAGGACGTCTCCTTTTTCATTTTGAAGCCATTTATCTATTTCATTCCTCACCTTTTCTCCCATCATCATCATCACTGATGTGTGTAATTAACCTTTCTTGTTTAAAACTGATGACTACTGAGAGTGGCCAGTTCATGGGGAGCTCTCAGCATCATGCCTTTCAAACTTTCTAGGACTTTGGGAATATCCCTTTGAATAACTTATATTTGTAATGGGTTCCTGGCACCATCTTCTTGATTTTGAAGCATGAATCTAAAACACCAAACAACAGGTGAAATGGTGGTATAATACACAGTCCACATCAATCTTAGTCCCAAAATGCCTGAAAACTCGTGGAATAGCCTTCATTCTGGTCCCCTCCTGTGAAGTTCTAACCAGTTTGCTACGTAAACATCCTAAGATGCTCTGAAGTCGAGTATTTTGGAAATTTTCAAAGTTACAGCACATTTTAAAATTTGAAACATGATTATAAGACGCTCAAGAATAGGCATAATGGTTGTGTTTGAAGACACTATAAACCATTTGGAGCTGTCATGGAACAACCTTTTTTTTTTTTTGGATAAGACTAGCACATAGTCACCGTTTAATACTGCCACGACACTTGTCCAAAATCTTGGGAAGCGTGTATTAGTTCAATTTTGAAGGTTTCGATTGGCTTTGCCCACTTCACCTCCAAAATCTGTGAGGACATTCTAAATTCCCTCTAAATGACTAATAGCTTCATTAAGCGCCATTTCATAGCTTTTGAAGAGTAATTCTAATACGCACATATGCACTATATTACTCGGACTCCGGCATGGGTGTCCGATGCGGATACGTCAGACTCAGCTATTTTCAAGAAAATTTGCAGATTTTCATTGTAGTTTGAAGTGCCGAGTGTCATACCCTTGTCCGAGTGTCGTGGTCCTGGCAAGGGTACGGTACGGTAAAATGAAGAGTCAAAGTAGCATAGCCTATGGGCATAAATACAATGCATTCTGTGGTGGTTAGAGTTGTCTTGTTATATCCTTGAAATATTTGGACAGGTCAACACAACCACATAGTGACCATTTGAAATCTTACTCATTTCCCTAAAAATAGCAAACTTTTGTATAATACACTTTAGCTTAGGGGTGCTGAGAGGCTTTGACTGCATTACACTGGGAACATATAATGTCGTTCTACCTTCTCAATGCTCCCTCCCTAGACAATTTTATAGCGCCATGGAGATGGGCGTTACAGTGGCATAGAATACCCTTTAGACTATCCCAACATACCTAAGATGCTGTATCCGAATGGATTGAAGATACTTGTTTGAGGAAGCAAAGGGTGTAACTTGCAATTCGTAATTTAAATCCAGGTATGGAAGATTATTTTAAATTTTGAGCGGACAAGGAACCCGTGGATCGCCAAGGGTTCAATTAACCTCATGGATCAAATTTGCCATTAAGGCCGAGGTAAAACCTCATGTCCCGACATTCATATATCAGGATTTGAGAGGCATCCTGAGGCCTTAACACATTGGAGTTTCCCTAGGTCCCCCTGCAACCAGCTGTGGATCCGGAAATCTTAGACAGCGGGATCCACTTTCAAGATGTTGATTAGTGTCAATGTGCTATTGTGAGTGTCCATTTTAATCTTAAAGATATGTAGGAAGCAAAGGGCATTAGTTATGGTTATGCTTTAAACTGTGTTCAAGATGGAGCACAATTTAGATTGCTTCATCTGTTAACAACTGTCTTTGAAACAAAAATCAGAAGAGTTACTAGCTTGCATCACTTCTTGTTTCCTTTATCACCAGTCAAACTCACTCTCGTGGAACAACTCTGACTATATACCTTTTGCTTGGTATGTGGATGCAGGTACCGGCTTCTGTGCGTGTTAAGAGAGAGTCTGCTCTGCCAAAGCCGAAGCCGAAATCTTCACTATCAACTTCAACTATCTCTACGCAGCCTGTTGTTTCTGCTTCTCCAAAACCAGAACCTGTGAACAGCTCAGCGCCAAAAGGACACAGCATTGATGACTCTTATATGGCCTTCTTGGAGGACATGAAAGCACTTGGTGCTCTTGATAGTTGATATTGTTGTAGTGCTTAGCATGTTCTGCGGTTTTATGGGGGACATGTTCAGTTGTTTCAAACCACTGGCAACCATGAATATGGCGTTGTTCAGTTGAAACTGTATTCATCAGTTTCTGTGCCTTTCTAATTGTACTATTTCATTAGTTTAAAATTTGGCATTATAGAAGTTGGGGTAAGTTGGATTAACTGGCCCTTGCGAACCTAAAATTCTGCCAAATAAAAACATATTTACGTCGTATAACAATTCTTTTGCTGATTGTAGCTCCCCTCTGTGTGGAGGTTTGTTTCTGGGTACCAACTCGAATTTGAGAGAGCCCCTTTGGGCTTTGACCGCACAAGAAAATAGTTTCTGCTACATGTCTCTGAATGGCTGATGATTTTACATAAATTTCACAGGAAATGCAAAGTTTTGTGACTTCTGAACAAGTAATTCTCAAGGGCTTCACCCATTTGGCAACCAAAGAAGTCAAATTTATTTGTCAGTCTTATTTCTGTGATAATCTCTGCAGCTTGCACGTAGAGAAATGGGCAACAAAACACGGCATTACGGCAATGCAAGCCCAATGGGGAATGTTTTATTTTGTTATTTTTGAAATAGTGAAAGACAAGTCAATGTTGAAGGTACATTATGCTCAACAAAGCTGTAATTATCTCATTAAAAACAAGTTTTAAAGACAATAAACAAAATTAAAATTGAGAAATCATGATTATCACACCGGTCAAGCTAAATCCACAAAATTAACATGCGAGTTATGTCCACACTTCTTGGAAGCTTCTAGAAGAGATGCGACATTTGTGCAATGATACAAGCACCCCAAAATTACTAACTGCGACAAAAAATATCATCGGCTTGGTGGCCAATCTCCTTTCTCAGAAACATCACTGCAGGGAGCACCTATCCAAGAAATTACAGCAACTAGGACGTCTTGATGTGAAATTCGAGTTGCACAAGCAACCCCATGAATAAGATTTAGCAGAACGAAGCTCCACATACGACAAAGTGTGGATTTCCCCCGGAAAAAAATATATATTAATAAGAAAAAACCTAAGCCAAGCCCTTAGAAGCAGACCACGAGGATCAAGTCCCAACTAAAGCCATGGTAGATTGTACAGGGATCCAGGCTCTCGCAACTTGCAAGGACCAACCAGTCAGAAGACGGCAAAAACATTTGCCCTCAGTCACAGCTACTTCAATAAGTACTCTTGCATGCCTGTTCATAGCAAAGGCAAGCTGCAATGGCAAAGACCCGTCAATTCCGGGGCACAGTGAACAGTCAACAGCAAGATGTGCCCAGGATATTACAAAGGGTAAACAACTTTCCGGCTGCCGGTAAAACATGTCCTTGTGACCAATATAGCCACATAGGTTAGGGCAGGCTAGTTGACCAACTCAACTAGAACTGGTTCATGATCTCCTGTCCTTCCTGTCACTTGATCGTCTCTCTTCTGCTTCGCGTCGTTTTTGTTGCCTGCAATACATGGAGTGAGAAGCTTGTCCAGTGACAACCGGCATTCTCAGAATACTGAAACCACATGAGAACCTAAAGTTCCTGATTTTATAACTGCCAAGCATCCAAAACTTTTTTATACACATTGTCAGTGCCTATATTGAAACCCCAGAAATTCAAGTTCAATTAAATTGGATTCTAATTAATGAGTTTAGGTCTCAAATCTTAGGTCTAAGATTCTTTTTACGAGCAACAGATGATGAGAACAAACATAGGCCACTAAATATGAACATAAGATTCTTCTTTGGGGCAGGGGATATGAGAGAAGGTAGGGGGTATCACAATCAAATCGTGACTAGCACTGGTGAATTCCAATTATTGGACTACACCCCAAAAAAATAAAGAAACAACAGAGAGAGAGAGAGGGGGGGGGGGGGGGGAAGAGAGGGGGAAAGAGGGGGGGGGGGGGGTTTTTTAATAACAAAAGAAAAAAAGACCAGCTCTTGGCGAATTCCAACGACCAAAAAACCCCCCCCCCCCCCCCCCAAAAAACACACACACACAGCGGGAGAGGGCGGCGGGAGGGAGAGAGAGAAAGAGAGAAATCTCATTATCTCGAAGGAACAAAACCTCCAAACTGGGTCCAAAAAGTGCCTGATTTCTTGAAACGGCTAGAATCAATTATCATAGTTCGCGTTTCAAAATGCATCCTCAGGTCACATTTACCAAATTTCAATTCCAAGTGGATAAGAGTTTCTGCAGGGATATTTGCAAAAGAAAAAGAAGGGAGCGGGGGGATCCTCAGAAACAGAGTATACAGTTCCTGAGACGCAAAGGTTGACTCGCTCTTGTGATCCTAGTCATGGTCAATCAATTGGAACGAATACAATTGTGGGGACAATGGAACAGCAGAATGTACCAGGTCCCTAATAGCCATCAGATGTATAAATAAAGAAAGAAATTTGCCACTGTGCTCAGTAATTAGAATTTAATGAGATTTTGTTCGCATCCCAAACCCATATAAAAATTATAATCCTCACATGTTCACAAAATATCCATAAATGCAGGATTTAGTAACACATAGAAACACTTTAGCCAGGAGTAGGTCCATATACATTGTAAAAGTGCTCAGAAAATACTAGTTTCTAAGAGAGCTAACAGCCTAGCACGCACAGCTTATGAATGTGAGAGCCCTCTACTGCACTACCTTGACACCCTACCAGCTGATGTCTTTTGTGTACAATGAGACCATTAAGTTTATTCTTAAACTTCACTTGAGGACGGAGAACAGGCCTAAATCTCCAAAACAGTGTTAAAGGTCAAAGAAACCAATGAAAATACTGAACAGCAAGTAACCAAAAACAGATGTCATAGCACAAAGAAGCAAACTCACGCAAAAACAGCATATCCGGCACCAGCATTAGCAGCAGAAAGCAGTGCTGCATGAGCACCTGCAGCTGAAATAACATCCTGGGCACCAGCAAGTAGATTCCTTTGATCCCCATCCATCTACAACCCGACAAATTAGTAACCAAAATACAATGTTTTCCTACAGAGAGGATAAAATTTTCATTTGAGTGAAACCTTATCCCATTTTGATTTCTTGTTTTGTCGTCCCTCTCGAGTTGATTTGTCAGTAGAACCTGATTGCGACCCGCCAGCAGGCACACTGGGAACACCTGGATACAACAGCCATTTGAAAGGACATGATGAAGAATTAAAAGCTCCAGTCAAGACAATACAAGCAGTAAGTTCCCATGAGACAAGCAACCATATGAATAGGCAAAAGAATCAAAAATTATGAGGACAAACACTGTTTTAACACAATCAAGAGAAGTTGTACATACTAGGACTTGGCAATGCAACTCTCTGAGCGGCAGCAACAATTCCAGCTTGTGTTCCCCCAGAAACAAATTCAACCTTCTGACTTTTTTTCCTCTCTTGCTCCTTTCTCTCCATATCAGCTTCTGCTTGCAGAAATCAAAAATCAGTAAACACCTACAGGTGCATGGATGGCATGAAGTTTGCGCTAGGTGGACAAAGAAGCATGGACACAGCACCGACATATTGACAAGCAATCTTTCAAAATGATGGAATGAGACATGCACGGACCCCTCTATAAAAAGAATATTTGTTTACTTGTTTGTGTCTTTATCATCTGTCTTACATTATTACTAATAAAGGGGGTCATGTTTAAACCCTTACCAAAGAGGTGGGGGTCACGTTTAAATGTGACTGCTATAAATTGTTTCTGATGTGTGCTATAATTCCAAATTATTAAAAAACTGCTTCTTGTAATATTGAATGAGACTCAGACAGTCCAAAAAAGTGTCCAGGAGACATCAGACACCAACATGCAAAGCCCAATAGAGTCCTTGCTTCTTAAATGGAGGAAAGAGGAAAAGGCACACATGGTGTCCAACAAGCAAATAAGAACAGTGTGGCCCATCAACCTTATATTTCGGAAATTTCAGACTAATTCATGGACACTGACATTATCATCATGAGCATCCATCTGTGCAGCTTCTTTGAAACCACAATCAGTTTGATTTCCCCCCGCCCCGCCCCCCTTCAATTTCAATTTTTTTTTTCATTGCCAGTTTTACAATATTGAAGAGGACAAACAAACATGATAAGAGATTCATATAATTACACAAATGATCTGAGCAAACCCATATATGCTGCTCTCAATATTCAAAACAAGAACGTGTTGAATGGGTATCCTTTTGCCTGACAAATCTAAGCAATTTAAAAATTTACACCAAAACAATCATCGACAGAGGGCACCAGCATGCAAGGGTACTGAATGACCAAAATATATGCCACGAATTTTCTCCAATCTCCAGATACCACCACCAAAAAAACGTTGCTTTATATGCTAATGATTAAAAAAAGTAAATGCGGCAAAATGTATCAGCATTCCAAAATAACAAAAAATTGGCTTTCTAAGTCGATTAAAGACTGGTGGGAAATTTACCAAGCAGCTCATTATAAGTGGTAAAGGCCATCTAATTCACAAGGCCACATTCGGAGACAATATCGCAGAAGTCAAGGCTTTTTCCAGCACAGTTGCAACCTGTTTCCTTCGATCTAAATTTTACATATTCCAGATGTATTCAGATTCCAGATTTTTCCAGATGTAAAATCCTAAGACTATTCAGATTGTTCTAGATCTCAGTTTCTAGATTCCAATTCACAGTTTGAGTAGACAATATTAAATAATTACACCTAAGTAAATATTAAAGCTTATGCTCTTCATATTCCAGGTTCAAACCTTAATTCACCAAGATTATCCAAATTCTTCCAAATTTATTCAGACTTATCTAGATTCTTCCAGAACTATCTGATCTATTCAGATTTTAGATCCAGAAATATTACTCGCCAGAATTTACATGAAATGAAATGGAACAAAATGGTATATCCAATGAATAGAAATCTTACTGTCTAGAGCTAGAAAATGTGATGCCGATCAAAGTATCAAAAATCCAAATCCAAAGCCATACGCCAGAGTACCGCTAAGCAATGGCAGAAGCAGGGTTCAAGGAGGAGTGAGATGTAGCAGCTTGCCCAAATAATGGATTACGAAGAGATTGAATCAGCAGAACATCAGAATAAAAACGATTTGATTGCCTACTCCAACAAAATGAAGTAGAGGAGAATTGGATTTGGATTTTGATAGTCAGAACATCAGAATATAAAAGATTTGATTGCCTACTCCAACAAAAGGAAGTAGAGGACAATTTTTCAAGGCATTTTGATATTATCCATTAAAACATAATCCAAAACAATTGCCAAAAGGTGACTTTCTTGGAGATCAGGGAAAAAACAGACAGATGGTAGGTACGATGAATGAAGCATATAAATGGGATTTTCCGAGACACATGAGAGGTGCGTCTCCCCATATAAATATTGAAACGACAGGACATCACCAAGCATTAGCAGAGATATAATGCATGGAGCTGAAGAAAATGAGCGTTTTAAGAAAGTAAATTACCTATTGCATCAAAGAAGTCACTTTTATCATACCCATGTGGGTCAAACACATCTTTACTAAAGCAAGACCCTATCTCGTCAATTTCTTGATACCTCACAGCATGGCGCAAGAAATCAGGGTTTCGGTAATCCTTTCTATTGCGTACCTCTACATTGAATATCTTTCCTTGCCTCTTGTATGCAAGAAACTTATTGATCTTCTCCTGCATGGACCAAAGACAAATAATAGAACCCCACGAGATTACATCATCTGCAGTTCAAACATCTATGAAACTAGCTTCTAAACCATGCTACGCATGTCCTTCTTTAAAAGTATGTGTTCATTAAGAAATAAGAAGCTTGTGAAATGTTCCAACTTGCAAATGATACACACAACACTCAAATTTCAAAAAATATAAAAATTAGTGATATGTGTTTCCTATGGTTCAAACTCCCTAAAAAGGCAATTTGAAAAAGCCTAATAGAACTATGCAAAGGTAGGTGATAATGTAAAATATCCAACAAGAATGACCTAAAAGTCAAATTTTCAGTTTACGTCGATGAGAGGAACAGTTACTAGGGCTCTTTCCTAACGACAACGCCCCTCCCAAAAACAAAAAAAAAACACACAAAAACGGACATCTGTTAACTAGTGTTTTAATGCGTTCATCAAGTAGAGCCAAAAGGATGTTGACTTAAGAAGAAGGACAACATTATGATAAGACCGTTCGCACACTATAGATGACCCATCCGGCAATCCAGCTGACATACTGTTAAGGCCAAAGTTTTGCCTATCAGAAATTTAAATCTTCGAGTTGTGATTCAACAAGATTTAAGTACTGCAGGACACTTGCAGTTCCTTGATTTTGACTGTTGCTCAAGAGTAAAAATTATTTTCCATCCCTCAGCATTCTTCCCACATATCGGTGACACCAAAACACCCACCCCCCCGGGCAAAGAAAAAAAGTTGTTTTGACTGTATTCTTCACAAAGCTGTACAAAATTGATCCCCTGTTGCAATAGCTATCTAAAAGAAAGGCAACCCACATTAAATTGTCATGAAAGAGCATATAAGTTCAAATACCCAAAAGAAACACCAACAACAATACCCTTTAAAGGCAAACAGGGCTGATGATGAAATTGGTCAAATTGGCATTCAATTAGAAGGGTGAAATTCAATGGCTTCACAGACCTCAAGTATAAGAAACAAATCTCAAAAAGCATCTCACACACAAGGAGAAACAAAAATCAAAGAAGCCAATACCCTAAAAAAAGGAATAAGAAGCCCTATACGTATTCTTCTTTCTTTTCCGAATGGGACTCTCCCCCCAATCTACTGCTTCATATATCTCAATTATCGCGGATATTATGAGTACACCAGCACATGCAGTATTCCACCCCCCCCCCCTTTTTTTTTAAAGGCTAACAAACATTTTATTATATAGCCATTCTACAACACGATGTCAAACTAACCACTGAAGACTAGCTTGACCAATTTCAATCCAATTACTTATGAACAAGCATGCAAGATTAAAGTGGACCTGCTAATAAGATGAAAGAACAAACATCTCAAAGGAGGGGCTGATACTTACTTGCAACTCATCTGAGCACTTTTCTTCTGGTGGTGGTGGAAGAAACTCATCTAAGGGATTGACTTCTTTTGCATCTTCATCAGATATATTGAAACCTTCCCCAACCTCAGCATCAGATTCTTTTGTGGTACCATTTACCACATCAGCCTCTAAAGCATCAACTCCAGCAAAAGAGTGAGGGGAGTCCACTTTATCGTTGGGGGTCGTAATCCGCACAATACCTCTAGGTGTCCTCTCTAGAAAATCTGCTCCGAAGTATCCAAAAAGTCAGACACATGATCTCCAAGTAGAAACAACATTTAATATACTCAGTTACATCCCATGTAATTGTCTACTTCGTATTTAGCAGGGTTTCAGGTTTCCTACAAAATAAGAATGAATATCAGAATTCGGAAGTGTCATGCACTACTCCCAAGGAACATGAGCTTCCTCCAAAATGGTCCAAATCAGAAATTTTGGCCATTTTTTCACACAATGAAGAAATACATCAACATAAAATGCAAAACTTGCCCCGTAACCCAAATTAGGGATCAAGGTTCTTAGTGTTTGCATTCTAATTTTTGCATTTTGACAACCGGATTCTCAGTATCAATCACATAAAAAGGAAGCACCTCTGAGCTAGGTTAGCTGGACGTCCCAAGAGATAGATAGTCATTAGCAGTGTCCAGCAGTCTCGGCGTTTTTTTTTCCCCTTCTATTTTGTATTAAGAAGATTTTTCGCATGCACTATTATGTTTTAATTTGCACCATAATAGTTCATACCCAAGCAATGGATATCAACACGTCAAGGAACCACAGAGTCCCAGACGCAGAAAGGAATGAATAACAAACAGAGATTTAGATACCAATATTGGTCGATAACTCCCTAAATAATTGCAAAAGCAAAATAGAAAGCAGCACACTTACCATTAGCAGTCCCAAGTTCTTCACCAAACATGACTCGGCCAGTGCTTGTGCCCAATATTTCTCCCTCCTGTAAAACCATAACAAACACCGGCAAATATCTTAAGCTAAAATCACATCTTTTAAGCAAAAAACTACAACGGACCAAATCAAATGCTGACCTCTAAACCACTTTCTACTACACGCAGGACAGAAAGCAATAACAAAATCTCATCCAAACTAAGCGTCCAAAAATCTAGCAATGTGTGCCAACAAATTCTGCACACCGACTACGTTTGCACCAAGCAAAAAACAAACGGAAAATCCCTACGTAAATAGGGGATTGCACCATACCTCAGCCTCAGGAGACATAGCAACATCATCATGCCCGTAATCAACAATCGTCGGTTTCTCTCTCCTCAAGTTCGGGGCATCCGAACCCGACACCTGCGGCACAGAGCTCTGAGCCACCTGCGGCGTTGGCGGCCTCAAATTAGTCCACATCGGTGTCGAATTAGCGCTTAATTGTCGGCTCGGAGACACAGATGAAGGAGCAACATTGGGCAAACCATCATCATCATCATCATCATCATCACCATCGTCATCCTTGAGCTTCATATCTTCATCTTTATTATCAGCTCCTAATTCAGCTTCCCCATCCTGTGGCTCGGATTCTTTCTGATCGTCCTCGCCTTCATCCTTTTCGGCATCCTCCATATCGTCGTCATCGTCTTGATACATGAATTTGAGCAGATTGAAAGCCTCCGATTCCTTCTTCTTCGACGCCATGGGAAGGAATCTAGGGTTTCTTGAAGGGGGAAAGTTCCGAACGAAGCTCGGGATATGGAAGTAAAAATTAGGGTTTTAGCAGAGAGAAAGAAAGGGAATTCTTCAATTAGGGCTTTGAATTGGTGAAATCAATTAATCAAGTGAGACGAAGAAGGAATTTGGAGGGAATTTGGAGAGAGAGAGAGAGAGAGACAGAGACAGAGACAGAGAGGGGGGGGGGTTCGCCGGGAGCCTCAATTGGAAGAAAGAAACGCGAAACGGTGCTGCAACCTGCTCAGGCCGTAAATCGTAATCATGTGAATAGTTTCGTGGATTTCCGTTGTTTCTTTTGGGCCAATGGATTGATGATTAACTAGGCATTTACATTAGACAGCCCAATGTCGAAAATTATTTGTGGGCTTGTGGCCCAAACACAAGATTGGGTGTATTGGCCCAATAAGCTTTTCCTTTGGTCAATAATGTGACAGAGATTCTTCACTGTAGAGTGAGAATCGAAGAGCAATCAAATGAACAAAAATGGGCAAATTATTATGTACACCGTATGTGCTCTTATATTTATTTTATATATTTTTTTAAGGTGTATTTGTCATATATTTTGTATTTTAATATATAATTGCTTAAATATTATATGAGAGTACATATACTCGAGTGTATGATATAGGCTTTAACAAAAATGTGGGTTCCTTAAGCACTAAAAAACCCACCCAAAAAAAAACCAAAAAGAGAAGGTTTCCTTCTTTTTTCAGGGTTTTTAGATTAGTAGTCTTTGTGCTATACTCTCTTAACAAAAAAGCCAATGCGTTAGCGATAGAACAAAAGTGCGGGCTTACACGTATTGAATCAGACTTAACAAACGTCTGACTCTGAACATGACCAAGTTCAAATGGACACCCCTATCTCTAGTCTTGCTCCTCCTAGAATTCAATTACGAGAGGTAGATGATGCAACCTATAAAACCATCGAAGTAACCATTGATCTAAATATCCCTTAATTTAAATAAATTGACATTGATAACTCCACGAGCGTACTTATAAGACAAAAAGAATGAAACAAGTTACAAATATGGCATCACTACTTGTACCACTCATTGATGCAAAACGTTGAAATCAATCCTCTAATTCCACAATCATTTTAAAATAAAATAAAATAAAAACCGAACCAAAATGGAGTTAGTGCGATGAGCATCATACTTTATCTTTAACTCCAAAATGTTTATTATTATTATTTGTAATTGAGTCAGGCAGCATAAGCCCAAGTTGATTGGACAAGCAGCATGGCAACAAGGATTAGTTGGATGATGAGTTAGAATATTTAATCCCAAATGCCTACCAAGTGCATATGGACAATTAATATAGCATTCCGGATTAGTTAAACAGTTGCCTCATCTTAATTAACTTTAAAAAGAAATCTATTTTGGCATCACAAACTTCAGATTTCTAGATTAGTATTAGGCAAATCAAGATGCCCCCTCTAGCAAAATATTCCCCTTCTGGTACGTTTACTTGAAATTGACGTAATATATAGAAAATTTACAGTGAGAGCTTCTTTTTTAAAATTAAAAAAAAAGTGACTTTCTTAGAAGGTATAATGCAAATGTTGCATATATGCTTATATCAGAAGAATTACAATTAAAGTCTTTAAAATTAATTGTGTGAATTATCTAATATTGTATGATAGCATTGGGAGTGTTTTTTTTTTGGCAATATAATAAAGTCTGATATTATTCGATGTTACCAAAAAAAAATGATATTTTCATAAATTATTTGTATTCTAATTTAGTTATATAATATAATGAACATGAGTGAGATACAAATTGTCCTATTTATTTCCTTTTTTTAATTACTATGCATGAAAGTTTAAGTTGTGAGACAATGATATTGTTGATATTTAACTTTTGTTTTCATATTCTTTGCATATTAAACTTTACATATTATTTTTATGATTTATCTTAGAATGAAAAATGTTATATTACGGTATTTTACAATTTAATGAGATTACTAATTGATATTAATGTTGACATAAGAATGCTAATGTTTAACTCATCATCTACAAAGCCATGCTTAGATCTATAAAATGTGTACGAATTTTATTAGCACTTTAATTAGAATGATTTAGTCAATTTTCAGTCTTTCTCGTGAATTCCATAGGTCCACACAAAATTCTAAAATGTTACCATCAAATCACTGTCATACCAAAATTAGACAATACCAACAAATTGGTCCTAAGATATCTAATATTTTATCAAAAAGTTAGCCATCATCTCTTCTTTTGAACAAAAACTAAAGAACAAAGCATGAAAAAGAAGAAAATTATTAGTCTAAGATGATTCTATGACTAAAAGCATACAAAAGGAACCTTAGAAAGACAAACAGCCAAAAAAGTGACCAAATTCAAAGGGAGAGAAGAGGGTACAAAATGAGAAAAGGGTTTCATCATTGAATTATTCCCTCCAAAAATTCACAACAAAAACCAAAAAAAAAATAAAAAAATAATTGAGTTATATAGTGGGATCCTCACCACCTCAAAAAGAAACTCTCTTCCACCATGATCACATTCCCCCTCACCTTAACTTATTACTTAACCCACTTCTTTTTGTCCCCATTTTCTTCTCCAATTTTCTCATCCCCAAACTTTTCTTTTTCCCTTTTTTTTCAACCTTTTCCCTTTTTCTAAAAAGAGTAAGAATCGAAGCGGGCGTATTACATAAATCTAAATTTTTGATAACAATTCGTGAAAACTATACCAGTTATGCTAACCAAAACCCACACAGAACTTGTCTATACATAAATAAAAAAATGGAAAAAAAATGCACCAGAAAAAAAAAAGAAAATACATCCCAGACAAGTGCAAGCCTTGTTTTATGGGAAAACTTTGGGGTAAAAGGGTAAATTTCTTTTGGGGACAGAAAGAAAAGAGTAAGGGGATGAAGTGGCTTTTTCTTCTATATACACGCCTTGTGACCGCGTCCGGGTCACCACAATGGGATCAAATGAGTGATCAACTCGGGTGGATATCCTTTAGTAGACCCACAACTTGTTGCATTGTGGGTCTCTTGTTAGCGGTCTCTGCTGTGCACAAGTACCCAACTCGGAGGCACTCCACCGCGCTACTAATGGAGTCCTCATCGAGTTTGAGCCTCGGGTCTAAAACGCGAGCACCTGAACCATTTCTAATCAGTTTTCTAACTCGACTTATAGTCTCCTCAGATCCAACCGGTTGACTCGTTAACAGCTCAAACAATATCAAGCCAAATCCGAACACATCATCCTCGATGGATCCAATATCAGTCTCATCAATTAAGCGCATACCAAAATCTGCGATCCTTGGCTCGAGGTCATCCGCAAGGAGAATATTTGAGGGCACGAGGTGGCCATGGACGACAGGCTTACACCGCGCGTGGTGGAGGTAGGCGAGCCCACGTGCCACCCCGAGGGCAATGCGGTGGCGCGTGAGCCAATTGACTTTCTCAGGGGAGGTCATTTGAGGGGTAGCCTCGGGATCGGTGGGATACTCCCACGTGTCGGCACTCCAATCGTCCACGTTGGGCCTCCCCGGTGGTAGCTCATGTAGCCAAGAGTGTAAGTCACTGTTGGACATAAACTCATACAAAACCAGCTTTTCTTTCCCTGCAAAAAATTCAAGTATTGAATGATGAAATCGGTTGGTTAAAATTTAAATGCATTAATTTACTGACATTGACTTGAAAATGGAGTTGTCATTCAATAGGAAATTAAATTCACAGGCAGACTTATAAAATTTTATTCATAGGCACATTGACTTTGCTCCTCCTAGCTCATTGGAAATTTTACCTATGAATTTTTTTATTAGCTACTCTACCTCTTAACAAAATATTTCAGTCCTTTTTTAATATTATCTATATTTAAAACTTCTAAATTCTCAATTGTAAAAATCAAAATTTTCAAATATAGAAGAGATATATAGGAGATTTATTAGATTTTAAAATTTTTATCTCATCTTAAAAGCGTAAAACAAAATGAACAAAGCAACTAGTTTGTTCGGTATACCCTCAATCGAAACAAAAATATGTCCTTATCAACCTATACCTTACCATAATGACATGACACCTAGGACAAGAAAAACCAACTTGTATTTTTATGCACACTAGGCTCACACAGCCAACAAGAGGTTAAATCACAAAAAATTCCAAACATTTTATCATTTTGTATCTTGTTTCATAAAATTCCAAATTCAAAATTTGCAGAACGATAAAGTCCTAAGAAATATCATGTCTTAAATTTTGTGAAAATTTAGGCCCGGTTCTTTTTGCTGGTAAATTCCAATTTATCGACCTCAACCAATTTTAACCCACTTCAAGTCATTTTAACAACTTCAATAAAAAAAAAATACTCATTTTGACCAACTTTAACCCACTTCCCACTATTTTAACAAATTTCTATCCATCATATAAAAAAAAATTCAACCCTCTTTACTTCAACGTACTTTAACAAAAAAACACTCAATTCGATCTACCTTAATCAACTTCTACCAATCTCAACTAACTTAACTTATTTACCAATTTATATTTTCCAACAAAAAAAAAACCCTCAAAATTCTCAAATTAAGTCAGCCGACTTTCGAACAGAAACAAAAGTCAATAAAACAAAAAAAAACAAATTCAACAAAATGTAATGATGGCAATGCAAGTACATTGACATTTTACGGTACGTGAGGTATATGACCTACAATTTTCCATGCAATAAATCTAAGCAGGAGGACAAATGATCAGCTGTAGCAGAGGTCCATGTACCAATGACATAACCTTCCCGTGAGGCCATTTAATTCTAGGTAGTTCCCACCCTCATTAATTCAAACCCACCATTCCCCCCAAACCACCCACACATGGATTTGATTCATTAGGAATAATTCGACCAAACCTGACCCATATTCTATTTCTAAACCCCACTTAAATAGGAGTAACTAATTAAACTGAAATTGACCCAATATAATTTGAATTTTACCTAGATCAGTCTGAAGTTGAAAATTTTAATACGAAAATAACTTAAATTCCTACAATCAACTCATTGAACTAGTAACAATTGATCTAAACTTGACTTGACTCGTATTCTACTTCTAAACCCCACTTAAATAGAAGTAACTAATTAAACCGAAATTGACCCAGTATAATTTAAATTTCACCTAGCTCGACCTAAAATTGAAAAATTTTAATACGAATATAACTTAGATTACTAAAATGAGCTCATTCAACTAGTAACAGTTGAGCTAAACTTGACTTGAACTTAAAATGACATAATTTAAACCCTACCTAAATCAGCCTAAAGTTGAAATTTTAACACTGTTATGATAAAATCTATATAATTTAATTTGGATTACTAAGATGATCCCATTGAACTAGGGATTTAAACTTGACTTGAATCTAAGGTGGTCTACCTTGAAATTCTATTGACCCGAACTTATCCAAACCCGACATGCCATTGAGTTAGAAAAAAAAAAAAAAAACATATTCCCTCCAAAGAAATCAGTCAAACTTAGAAATTTACAGACCTGCAATGCAGTACCCAGAAATGGGCAAGAGGTTAGGGTGCTTGAGCTTGGAGAGGTCTTCAAACATGGCAATGGCAGCATCATGGTCAACCCCTCTAGCATTCTCCAAGACCTTGATTGCCACGTGGAGATCTCCTGGTAGGACAGCTCGATAAAGGGGCCCACACCTGCCTTGTGCCAGCTGTGACTCTCTCCCGAAGTGACAAGTGGCAGCAATCAGATCCTTGAAAGTGAGGCTCATCAATGGCTTCTCAAACATCACGACTTGAGCAGAGCTAGGCTCTCTGATGTCCACCATCCATGATGATCCTGACTCTGTTTCAAATTCGAAAGGCCCTGATTTGTCCATCTTGAAGGGCACTTGGTGATGAATCATGGGTTTTGAGATTGCCCATCTCTTCTTTTTCCTCTCAATCTTTTTCCTCCTGTAAATAAAGTACATGCAAAAACAGACCAAAACGACACCGCCTGCTGAGGCAAACGACACAGCAAGGATGAACTTGTCGGGGTGCCCCTTTCTCTCTCTCGAATGTGTCTTTCTGGGGTTTTCTTTGATGGGCATGTGTTTTTGGGGGGGTTTATGAACTGGGGTTTTGGTTTTGGGTTGTGAGGAGACAACATCAGAAACACTGAAATTTCCCGCTTGAATAAAAGCAGATTTCCCAAAACGTTGCTTATACTGATGAACAGAGTTTCCAGTGAAGTTGTTGACTGAGATATTGAGAAATTTAAGCTTCGTTAATGGCGGAAAATCAGTTGGAAAATTGCCACTCAATTTGTTATTAGAAACATCCAAATATTTCAAAGAAGCCAGCTTTGAAATAGGTCTTAAATTCCCAGAAAGATTACAGTTTGAAACATCAAGAAGCTCCAACTTACTCAAATTCCCCAGCCCAGAAGGCAAAACCCTCAAATCATTGTGTGAAACATCAAGCTCCTTCAGATTCAAAAACCCATAAATTCTAACCAATTTAGTAAACCGATTATGAGACAGATTCAGGCTCTGAAGATCAGAAAGCAGAGAAAGATTCGAATCCAAAATTGGGTCAAAATTAAGAGTACCCCCAAATTCATTACCAGAGATATTGACATCAACTAGTGATTTGAGGGAGAAAAGCCAAAAGGGCACAGACCCTTTTAGGTAATTGTAAGAAAGATCTAGGGATTTCAAATGGGTCAAGTTCTTAAAGTACTGCCATGAAATTGTGCCAGTAAGATTGTGATTTGGGAGCCTGATTTGGGTAATTGGGGTTGAACAATCTGATGAACTTGTGAGGAAGAAAGTAGGATTGAACCCAGAAACTGAGCTAAAGGCCTTGAGGATCAGAGCTTGTTCTGTGTTTTTGTTGGTGCATCTTGAGTGTGTGAGGATTGGGAGGAGAGAGAAAGATAGAAGTAGTAGCAGTGTAGAGAAGAAGAAGGTCCATGCCATTGTAGAATGTAGAAGTGGGGAGAGAGAATGGGGGCAGTTTGGTGAGGGGAATTTAATGGGAATGTAATGTAATGGTTTTGTTGGGAATTATCTTTTTGGAGTGGGTAGCTTTTGTGTTGTGCTTTTTTGTTTTTCTGTTGCGAAGTGGTTTGCTAGTTTTGTTTTGGAGGAAGGGTCCGAGAGGAAATTTGGGAGTGGAGGTAAGTACCTTGGGCTGGGTAAAAGAAAAGGGCTTCGGTGTTGTTTTTGGGCTTTGTGTTTTTCCCATTTAAGTCAAAGAGTTTGATGGGCCATAGCTTAAGGCACATGGAATCAATGGATAGGAGAAAGGTATAAATTCAGTTCACAATAAGTTGGAAGAGGTAAAGGGGAGCCTTAGAGCAACGGTAAGGTTGTCTCCGTGTGACCAACAGGTCATGGGCTCAAGCCGTGGAATCAGCCACTGACAAATTCAGGTTAGGGTGCCTACAATTTACCCATTGGGGTGCGGCCTTTCCCCGGATCGCGTGTGAACGCGAGATGTTTGTGCACCGGGCTGCCCTAATAAGTTGGAAGAGGTGGAAGTTTTGGGGGGGGGGACATGAATGAGGTGTTGATGTAAGTAAAATTATAACTCAAATTTCTAGTAACAATTCTCATATGCTTTACTAGTTGAGCTAACTGACACCCAAAGAGGTCATTAGTAATGGAAAGGGTCATTAGTAACGTAGATGTGGGACCATATATACGTTATTTGAGGGATTTTGAGCCCAAAAAAAAAAGGGAAAAAGAGGCAGAAGATGCTTTTACGAGTTTGAGCAATAAACTGTGACGATGAAACGGGGGAAAACATAACTCAATCTTAGTCAAGTACTCTAGCATCAACCAATTTTTTTGACCAACCCGAAAGAAAAGGTACTGAAACTTGTATCCAAAATGCAAGATTGAGCACATACATAAACAAGAACAATCAAAGTTATGTTTATTGTTTGATTTATCTAAGTTGAATTAAACATAATAATCAAAACTTTGAAGCTGTTTTAAATACACTCCTTATCCAATTAAAATCTATATTGGTTTGAGCAGGCTAGGAGTAGGGGTGGCAATGGCTCGGGTGAACCATTATCCGCATCCATCACCCGCTTTAATCTGCTTCATCAAATCTACCCTTTATTCGCAAAATTCTAATCCAATCCATACATCCATCATCCGCAGGTTGTAAACGAGTGATAAAAGTTTATATATAATATGTTAGTAAATTTATAGTGGAAAGTAAGTTTTTTCTTTTGAAAAGTTTTAAAAAGATATTTTAGATATAAGGAACGAATAAATATCATATTCATCACGTTAATTTTGACGAAAATCATAGAGTTAACAATACAATTGTTCAAAAAACGGGTAAAATTTAAGGGACAAAAATAAACAGTAAACTAATTACAAATAGGAGATAAACAAGCGGATGACTAAGTGGGTGATGGATCGGGTGGCGGGTCGAATGGAGCACGGCCTGGATCCAATCCAATCCAATCCGTCAAACTATCATCCATCATCCACCTATCATCCATATATTTCGGATTTTCAACCGCTTTTTTGAATTGGATTGAATGGATATCCATCGAATACGGATGAAATTGCACCCTAGCTAGGAGCATGTACCATAAGGGCTCGAAGTGATATCACACGAGGAACTTTAGTAGCAACTACTAGTAGGACTTTCATGGGTTTTCTCTCCATTCATTGGGTTAACTTGAATTCTTCCGTCATATGGCCCTTTGTTAATTGGATGGTAAAGGCCCACTGGAGATATTTTCAGCTACCCTTGGCCCAGCAGGCCCCATCTGCAACAAGAGTTTGAATTGCATTGCTCTGGGGTTTGGTATGAGGGTGAACTCAGTGTTGTTGCAAATTGTAACATAAAGTCTTAAAATTGCAGATCATTAATAGGAATATTCCGTCTTGTTTCAGTTTTAATTATTTGTATTGTCTAAAATCAGCCCATTGCACCTAGAGCTGGGAAAGCATGATCCGATATAATAATACGATCTGAATCCAACCTGAGCTTATTGAGAGAAACGCGAACCCAATACAAATCAAACCGATCTCAATCCGAATGGACACGATTTGACCGTTTACCTTGAAAATATGTTATTTTTCAATATTGAGTAAATCTAAACTGCTTTCAAGTCTAACATGAAATTGATCTATTTATTAAATGTGTTGACCCAACTGATCCGTTACCCAACTTTAGTTGCGGCGGGGGGGGGGCCCCCCGGAAAAAAAAAATCTCGCTATGTTCAAACATAGCGGCCTGAATTTAAAACATAGAACTCGAAATTACAATCCTGGACTTATCATATAATTGGATTGCTGAATGTAGGGACATGCATGAATATGTGTAGGTGACTTTGAAACCATTGTCATGGTTTAAACATTTGAATTTTGAATTTTGATTGCCTTTTGTTAAAAATTTCAACTGGGTCTTGATGTTAGTTTAAAATTATTTCAAGGATTTAGCCTTTTAAATCTTAACGTCGATCTATATAAGAGCTTAAATACACCAAATAAATATGAAGAATTCTAGAATTTATATCAATGTTTAATTGGTGATGTCGTCAAGTCTTGCTTGTCCAAGTATAAATAAGTACAAGGAGTAATGTATGTGGATTCGAACTTATGTCTTTGATAAATTATAAAACTCAATATCATCATAGACTATTTGACACATATAGGAGTGCGCAATGGACAGGGTTGGATCGGATTAGGACTGATCCATTTACAAAGTGGACCGGATCGAGCCATGGTTGCCCCGTTAATTATTTGGGTTGGGTTGGGTTTTTTGTACAAATAAATGGGTCGGGTTGGATCGGTCCATGGACGACCCACTTTTTGCCGATTTTAAAATGGAACAAATTTGCACAACAAAAAACTATGCATAATAATTATTGTTATGTATGAAGTGTTGGTAATGATCTTAACTAATTAGAACATGTAAACCATTGCGTCAAGTAGGATTTAAAAAATAATGGGTCACTAAACGGGCCGACCTGATCCGGTCCGTTAATATGCTTTAGTGGATCGGTCCACTAGTGATCCGGTTCATTATTGACCAACCCTTTTATTGGCCATATTTTAAACGGACCTACCCACTTAACCCAATGAGTATCCGACCCATTGCCCACCCCGAGACACATATAATCATCCACTTTATCGACCATATTACTTGGCACTGCAACGAGCTAAGCATCTTAAGTTTAGCTCAATTCATTTGTAGAAGAAGATTGAGTTCGAGCCTGCTCGAACTGTTGAAATTTCTCAAGCTACTTCGGGAGCACTCATGAGTTTGTTCCCCCCTTTCGATCCACCCAAAGCAAGGCGATTTTATTTTTTTTTAATAGCACATAAAAGTGATAAAACATTGCATATACAAGCAATAATTCAAAAAATACTATGGATGGTTGGAGTTGAACCACTCAAATTTCAAGCCTAATTGCGTGTGGAGGCATGTTGATCGGCACCGACCACCGACTGAGGCAGTCGACCCACATCACTGTAGCATTCTTGTTTCTTGATAGGGATGGCACTCAAATGCATCACCACGTCTTTCTCAAATAAATTAAGACAGAATTAAAAAAAAATAAACAAGGCCTTGTTTTATAATTTTCTAAATTTTAACCATCTTTTTTAATTAAAATATATAAGTGTTAACTTCAAAATTATGTTGGACATATGTTTGACTAATAAATATTAGAGATCTTGGTATGTAGATATGTGTTTGTTCCTATTCATGACATCATTAACTAAAACTCATTTTAAAAAATTTGTTCAAAATTTCTCAAAACTTTTTAAAGGTATCCACAAAAAATTATGAATGTTTGTTAAATTTTTAAAAACTTAAAATGGGATATCACCGTATAGATTTTTCAAATCCACCACGAAATAAAATTTAAATTTTTAAGTCTATCACAAAACCTGCCGAATCCGCGTCAAGAAAGGAAAGGACAATGAAGGGTGGAGTATTCAAGTGAAAACTGGTATACTAAATTTGAAAAGTCATAGGTTGATGTTGGTCTAGATTATGCGTGGAGGGACAAGTAAACTACACCTTAACCTCGCCCGCATGGGAATAATGCATATCATGTACTCGAAAGTATATACTTTCACTTATCATGTATATATATTTTTTTAATATGTATTTGTCATATAGACAATTTTTAATACTCCCCCATCCTGCCAAAATTGTCAAATTTTAAAAAACAAAAAAAAACAAGGGAACAACATTTATTACTCAAAACTTTCAAATAAAATGTCATTTTTTAACCCAATAAAGAAATTTTGATAATATTTTTGGGACATTAAAGGAAAGTTTTGAGGACAAAGGGAGTATGTGATAGTAATTTGGTTTATAAGAGTATATATATTCTTAGGAGTATGATGTAGACTTTACGTTTATGATGTTGTTATTGCTTCACCCAGTGATTGATTATGTGCAATACCCCTCATTAATTATGAAAACAGCATAGCAGGTTCATTTAAACCACATACAAGGTGGATTCATATCTCCAACTAAGTACACTATTTTGACGTTAGATATTTTCTCGTCTAGGTCTATTATCTTCAATTTATCATAAGTTATTGTCATCAATATTCAGCAGTCAACACCGAGAAGCATTTCTTAACACCGATCAGTATTTATATTTTCTACTTACAATTTTAGTCATCATGAACGCTAATATACATTCATCAATATTTTTCAGCGCTCATCAACACTCAACAATAATAAATTACTTATGATAAGTTGAAAAGAACATTACTTTGTTGAAAAGAAGACAACCTTGATACTCCATCGATCTTATAAAATTTATTCTACATAAGAAGTGAAATTTTTTAAGAGTATATTATTTAATGAACTATATTAATTGTATTGATTTCATAAGAAAATAAATTTTTTTAATACTATTACTTGTGAAAAGGATTTTATAAGAAAAAAAAGACAAATATTTTGATATAGATGAAGTAGTATTTAAAAAAAAAATTCTAAACTGCTAAATTGATTTCATTTGTGTGAACCCATTAGCAAAGACAAGGTCAAAGAGGCCCTAAATAAGATGGTTAATGGGAAGGTATATGGACCAGACCAGATACCGGTGAAAGTATGGAAGTGTTTGGGTGAAGAGGCATTAAAGTGGCTAACAGAGCTTTTCAATATTATTTTGAGGACAACTAAGATGCCCAGAGAATTGAGATTTAGTATAGCCATCCAATTGTACGATAACAAAGATGATATTCAGGACTGTAATAACTATAGATGTATAAAGTTGCTCAGTCACACTATGAAGTTATGGGAGATGGTCATTGAGAGAAGGTTGCGGAAGGATATTTTGATATCAGGGAACCAAGTTGGCTTTATGCCTGACAGGTCGACCACATAGGCGATTTACCTCATTATAAGACTCATGGGACTGTACAGAGATAGAAAAGTGGATCTTCATATGGTATTCATTGACCTAAAAAAAGTATATGACAGAGTTCCGCATGACTTGTTATAAAGTTGCTTGGAAAAGAAAAAAGTGTCACCGACGTATATTCGAGTTATTAAGGATATGTACGAGCGAGAACGAGTGGCAGGATGCTAGGAGGAGCTACCAATAACTTCTACGTTGGTATGGACCTGCATTAGAGTTCCGCTTTAAGCCGTTTTCTTTTCACAATAGTTATGGATGAACTTACAAAAGGGATTCAAGATGAGTTACCATGGTGTATGTTATTTGCATATGATATTGTTCTTATTGATGAGACCAGATAAGGGGCTAATGACAAGTTGGAGCGATGGAGACATACACTAGAGTCTAGAGGTTTTAGAGTAAGTAGATCGAAAATTGAATACCTACATTGTTGTTTCGGTGGAATGGAAGATGCGGGGGGAGGAGTCACCATTGATGGGATGACAATACCAAAGGTTGAGAAGTTTAAATATTTAGGCACAACCATCCATCAGAAAGGGGATATTAACGAAGACATTAACCAATGCATGAAAGTGGGTTGGCAAAAATGAAAGTATGCTTCAGGTGTGCTATATGATAAGAGAATGCTTGTAGGATTAAAAGGCAAAGTGTATCATATAGTAGTTAGACCTGCTGTGCTGCATAGATCGGAATGTTGGCCTATAAAAAAATATAGGTTCAAAGGTTGATGGTAGCAAAGATAAGGATGATAATATGGATGTGTGGTTATACAATAATGGATATAATTAGGAATTGAGTAATCAGAGACTTAGTTAAAGTAGCTTCCATCGAAAATAAGATGAGAGAAATAAAACCCATATGGTTTGGTCATGTGAAAAGAAGGAGTGTGGATGCTCCAGTGAGGAGATGTGAGAAGATTAACATTCCCAAAGGGAAAAGAGGCAAAGGACGACCGAAGAAGGGTTTAAACGAAGTGATTAAAGACAACTCGAAAGTTATAGGGCTAACGAAGGATATGGCTCAAGATAGGAGTCTATGGCGAGATAAGATTACGGTATTAGATCATAGAGAGATGGCCTCGTAGTTGTCATTCAGTTGCAGTAGGTTAAGTTTGTTCGTGCCTTTTTCCTAGGTCGAGTGTGTACGCAGGTAATACATTCATTTGGGAAGAGACATGTGTTTGCATACCTCTGTTTCTTAAGGTATGGTATCTTCCTCTGTTATATTGTACTTATATTTGTATCGTAATTTTTACCTGATTTATTAGTATTTTTTAGTTCATTCTCTGCTGCTCATCCCTAGTTTTTTCTATATAATGTTTTCACAAAATCCTTTTTCTATAAAAGGTTTTTACAAAATCTTGTTTTTGTGGGTTTCTTGGAATCAACCTCTCTACGGGTAGGAATGCCAGTATAGGTAAGGTTGCCTATATCTGGATCTTTTCAGACCCTGCAAAAGTGAAAACCACACTAGAAGGCATTGTTGTTGTTGTTGTAGGAAGAGCTTTGATTTCCTAATTTGATTGCACGCAAAAAATTGTTGTGGGTGATATTGGAGAGATTCACCTCGTAGATATTATATAAATCGAAACAGAAAAATTACTTTAATTTGTTCATTTATTTATTACAAATACTATATAAATCAAACTAGAAAAATTACTTTTAGGATTCCCTCGAACATCCTATAGTTTTTCATTTATTTATTGCAAATACTATATAAATCAAAACAGAAAATTACTTGTAGGATTCCCTTCCAAAATTGAAAGAGAAAGACATGATTCCAAATCTACCTTTTTTTTTTCCTTTTTAATAAAAATCTAGTCTTGATTTAGCCAAACACCAACTCCTTTTACTTGAAAAGCAAATTACAAAAAAATAGAAATCACGACTATAGTAATTTACATTTATAATTTGAACATATGACAATTAAATAGAAAACAAAACTTGACATTAATAACAAATTATTCAAATTGAATTTGAGGTGGGAAAATCGTTCAATCTACAGCACAATCAATAATGTCGTTGTCATCATATTGTTTGACATCTTTGCAACTTGTCGATAGTCAAGTACGTAAAGTTTAAAGTTAGACCGTTAAATTATGTCAATTTTTTCAATTAGACTTTTGCGTAAAGGTGAATTGTACGACATATCTAAGGAAACTTCAATAAAAGATTGAATTTTCATTATTAACTCAATTGAATTTTGTGATGAATGTCCTTTACAAATAAACAAGGGCCTTACCCGCTTAATGACTGGTCTTAAAAAAATATTTCAAACCAAAATGAAAAATGACGAATACTTGTGTAATTTTCAGCCGACAAAAACCCCATCTTTGGGCTTTTTTCTTTTACTTTTTAATTTTATTCTCTACTCAGGGAAACTTCCTAAACAAAACAATGTGTCCATCAAATCATTGACATAGCTCAACATCTGTGAAAATACCATTATGCTACGATAAAAATGTAATTTATCATATCTAATTTGAAATATTTATGTGCCCTAAAAATCAAAATCTAATTTCTTCGGTAAATACATACTCTTCAAATAGTTGGATTTTTGTGCGCTTAAGGCGTTAAGTGAGACGATTTCAAATTTAATGATTTCCATATATCTATCTATCTATATATATATATATATATATATATATATAT
>JACYFF010031959.1:1218031-1255831 GCA_017589665.1 Selenicereus undatus
AAGAGCTTTTTGAAGCCAAACAGCTGTTGCAAACAGCTCTTTACCAAACACACTTTAGCTGTTTGACTTGGTCAAAACAGCCAAAATTCTCTCAAACAGCTATTTTTTCTCAAAAAACTGTTGTTACCAAACACCCCCTATGTAATTATATTACAACCAAGTCATCTCCCCAGCTGGCGCAACGTTGTTTCCTCCCTTCTCTTCGCCGACCTTGTAAATCTCAATTTCTCTGCAACAAAAACAACCAAACAACAACAAACCTCACCAAATCAATCCGATCAAAAAACATCTGATCTTACCCCCAATTTTTTCTTCACCCTCTTCCATCGCTGCCTAGTAAATCCCGCCTTCAAGGACACCCCAAATCAACCAGACCCACATCCAAAACCTCCTCCGTTTCTCTCTCCTCCTCCTCTATCAATGGCGGCCTCCGCCGCTGAGCCGATCAGGCCGGCGGGGCCGATGCTTCTGGGAAAGTACGAGCTGGGCAAGCTCCTCGGCCATGGAACCTTTGCGAAGGTCTACCATGCTCGAAACGTGAAAACCAATGAAAGCGTCGCCATTAAGGTGTTGGACAAGGAAAAAATCGTCAAGGGCGGTTTAATGGCCCACATCAAGCGCGAAATCGCCATTCTCCGCCGTGTTCGCCACCCTAATATCGTTAAACTCTTCGAAGTAATGGCCACGAAATCGAAGATATTCTTCGTCATGGAGTACGTTCGTGGTGGCGAGTTATTCAATAAAGTCGCTAAGGGCCGATTAAAAGAAGATGTGGCGAGGAAATACTTCCAACAGTTAATCTCCGCCGTCGGATTCTGCCATGCCAGGGGCGTGTATCACCGTGATCTGAAGCCCGAGAATCTCTTATTAGATGAAAATGGCGACTTGAAGGTCTCCGACTTCGGGTTGAGCGCCGTTTCCGAGCAGCTCCAACAGGTACGTAGGAATAAGCCTTATATGAGACCGTGTCTATTTATAACTTTAGTATGTCTAATCATGTATGAGATCGTATCTATTTTATTCGACGAGTTTCCTCGCATTAACGAATCAATTTAACATAAGCTATAATCATTGAATTAACGAGTTATTGTAGTATATATTGTTTAATATAAGTTATTCAATTGTGAGACGATTTCATTTAAGAATTTGCATGTACAGGACGGTTTGTTCCACACGTTTTGCGGAACTCCGGCGTATGTATCGCCGGAGATTCTAGGGAGAAAAGGGTACGATGCGGAGAAATCGGACATATGGTCTTGTGGGGTGATTCTGTTCGTTTTAATGGCGGGATATCTGCCTTTTCACGATCACAATTTAATGGCGATGTATCGGAAAATCTACAAGGGCGAGTTTCGTTGCGCTAGATGGTTCTCCCCGGATCTCGTAAACCTTCTAAAACGGTTGTTGGATACCGACCCGAAAACCCGAATCACCATACCCGAAATCATGGAGAACAAGTGGTTCAAAAAGGGGTTTAAGTCCGTCAAATTCTACATCGAAGACGATAAGCTCTACGAAGAAGACATTGACGATGTCGAGTCGGTTCGGTCAGAGTCGGATTCGGAGATCCAACCACGACGACAACCCGTGCCCGGAATGCCCCGACCCGCGAGCTTGAACGCTTTCGACATAATCTCGTTTTCCAGAGGGTTTGATTTGTCCGGATTGTTCGGGGACTCAGGAGAAGGTTCTAGATTCATCTCGGGAGCTCCAGTTTCGAAGATCATTTCGAAGCTTGAGGAGATTGCGAAAGTGGTGAGCTTCGCTGTGCGGAAGGAGGACTGCAGAGTGAGTCTAGAAGGTTCAACGAGGGAAGGGAGTAAGACGCCGTTGACGCTCCAGGCGGAGATCTTCGAGCTCACGCCGTCGTTGGTGGTGGTGGAAGTGAAGAAGAAAGGCGGCGATAAAGTCGAGTACGAGGAGTTCTGTAATCGGGAGTTGAGGCCGAGGTTGGAGACGCTCGCCGTCGATGATCCCGCAGCCGTCGCTGTCGTCGTCTCCGCCGCCGGGGACTGCTATGAGCCGCTCCCGTCTGATACCGAATGAGTGACTTATTGGTGGCCCACTCTGACTCTGTAAGATAACGGAAAAAGTTTTTTTGGGGGGTGGGGGCGTTGGATTTCTTTCCAGTGATTTCGGTTTTGTTTTTCCTTTTTTTTTTGGGGTGGTGGAAAATTTAGGGGGACGGAAGGATCTATAGGTTGTTGGTAGATGATGATGATGATGATGTATGTATTAATGAGAGAGTAAAGATGAACACTGAGCAGATGTAAAAACTTTTTCTTCTTTTTAAAACCCTTTATATTTTTAATAGATACATTAAATTCGAATATTGTGTTAAAATTTTCAAAAAAGTTCTATTAGAACTTTAAATTCTTTTGAAAATTGTTTGTAATGTTTAGACATTGTTGCAGAACTTGTAAACTTATTAGATGTAAAGCTGAGAGAGCAACTACAATTTTACTATTTTTGTCTGATTGAAAGAGTTATTTAGATCTTTTTGTTTTCGTTGATAAATTTTGATTTATTAACTTTAACCTATTTTACGAATTTTAATAAATTTATTTTTGATGTTAATAACCTCTTTACTCCTAAGTAACAAATTAGCTTCAAGCAACCTAATTGATGAGAAATATTGTCATTTTCCCACTTGGATGCACATATGACATATTGCGTGTACAATAGTCAACAGGCCAAGCAATCCGAAAACATAATTGATGTGGTGCGTTGTAACGTTTCTAGCTGCCTAAATTTTCGCTTGGGTGACGATCGCGGAATTTACTAATTAGTCGATAGCAGATGGCTCCAAAAAAGCAGTCTCCAGTTTGGTGAAAAACATGACTCATACATGCATATCATATTATCATCTATAGCTCATGCTTTTCAAAACCCCCCAGAAAAAAGTTAACGAATTGAATAATTATGTGTATTGGAATAATTAATTTTATGATCATATTTTCATGTGACAAGGAATATAAAATAAGTGTAATTAATTACTCTTGTTGGGACAAAGCTAATCGATTATTGTGTGAATATATTGGTCGATAAGCTCTCTGACTTAATTTTGTTAAAATTATGAGCCATTTTATGATGTCACATACCTCATTTGATGTCAATTCATGTGCATAAAAAGTCATGACGTACACACTAGTAATATAATTCTATATCAAAGAAAATCAAGTGTTGTTACTCCGTTAACTAATCAAGATGGATGCCTATCGTAATATGTAAACAATTCAAAATCTAGAGAACGTCTACGCACCTATCAAAAATTTGGCATCATTTTTTTTCCCCCTATGTACATGCCAATTATTTTAGCCTAATATTTGACCAACTTTTGATAAGATAACAAAGTATTAATAGAGACATTTAACTAGTCCTTCTGATCTTATTAATTTTAGGTGTTTTCAGTTCATTTGATATGTGGATTTAGAGGATATAATTTTTTTAAAATTTCGTCAAATACCCTCCAATATTTCAAGATATAAGAGTGACTAGTTTTGTATATATGTGGCTATTTTGAAAGAAGTGGTTGGAATTGAATGGTCTAAAAAGATCATATTAGATTTGTGGTCTCCATAAAGTATTACTGTTGTTACAATTATATTTAAATTGGAATTTATCAACGAAAAGAAAGGGCCTTAATTAATTAGAGGATATAATTTTTCTCAAATTTCGACAAATCTCCTCACATATCTCAAAATATAAGAGCAACTAGTTATGTGTATATGTGGCTATTTTGAAAAAAGTGGTTGGAATTGAATGGTCTAAAAAGATCATATTAGATTTGTGGTCTGCATAATTAAAAGATTAGTGATATGTGTTTTTACAATCTTGTTTAAATGACAACGGGCCCCAAGCAAAATAAGTCATGCATAAATCACTTCATATCTTTATCAAGCCAATGGACCGACTCGCTGCCCTTCCTCGCAGGCAATGTAATTGCTTTTGATAATTTCTCTATTTCATTTGATAATAATTTCACAATTTCTAGAACTCACATTTTTGTCATATTATAATATTATAATTTCATTGAAAAACTTAAAATAGAAAATTGACCTTTATTCAAGAACAAAAGCAAATACTATACACAAAATTTGAGTCATTTGATAACCATGAGAAAAAAGGCAGTTCGATGTACAAACATCCTGCGTTCAGGCAGGGTTCAGAGAAGGACCGCACTCCAAGGGGTGAATTGTAGGCAGCCTAACCTGACTTTGTCAGTGACTGATTCTACGACTCGAATCCGTGACCTTTTGATCACACGGAGATAACTTTACTGTTGGTCCAAGGCTCCCCTTCATTTGATGACCATGAGAGTTTCGGGAAAATAATCTTGATGAAAAAAAGGATTACTTCAAAAATAGGAACAAATTTTTTCAATCAAGAATTTTTTAAAAAATGAAAAATTTATCTACTACATTCTTACCTATAATAATTAAGCACATATATATAGGATAATTAAGCATATTCCATTGATTACATTGAAAATTGAGACCACAAAAGAATGCAACGACAAATGCAAGATAGGACAGGCCAACACCTACCTTGCTTAATTTTGGTTGAAAATCGATCCCATCCTGCCAAGTTTGTATTTATGTCCGACTTATCTGCATGCAAAGGTCGATATCACAACAGTAACCCTTTAATTTGAGTAAACCGTCTGTCTGGATCAATCGAATTTATTATCCATATGATTTGTAAAACTTGACATTTGTCTAATTCAATTCTGTACAAATTATTCTATTATTATTTCTCTGTTTTTTTTGGAGCCTTGAATATTTCATTTTACAAAGCTAAGGTATTATTAGTTCAGTAAGAGGTAGAACTTTCGTATCATAGATCTTTTTTTCTTTACATGGCTTGAACCCGAGACCTTACTTAAGGAAAATAAGTGTTAAACTACTTAAACTGACATGCGTTGATCGTTACTAGTTCTTTTTAATTTATTTTGAATGGGCAAAAACTGAAAAATCTTAATGTCTCAAAACAAGGAGTCCACGAAGAAAGTCTTCATTTTTTTTTTCCTTTGCCTTAAACTTCTTGACGAACTGTCATAGATTTTGCCCAAAAAAAAAGACCAGGAATTATTAAACTGATTAAAAAAATATTCATAGTTCTGTTAAGACAAGATGCAAAGCATAGTCTGAGATATATAGAGGAATTGAGAAACAAACAGTTGTGTTATTATTTAATTGTAAGTTATGTTTAAGGACAAACATATCATTGACTTCATCCCTAGCTAGCTTGTTATCACCAGACTTCCCAAATCATATTTTAATTAAGACTCAAAACATTGCTATATGATTATGCAACTGCAAAAGGGGAATAAGAATGCTATTCACAAGCTAGAATAGGCCCCAAGATATTTCATCAATTTCATGGGGATACTAGCAAATGGGCTAGGCTTATATATATACCAAGCTCAATCCTAAGAAACACGAAACTGACATGACGATACAGATATAAGCAAAATATAAGTAACTAGGTTATAATATAACGCACCTAAGCTCGTAGTACGTAAATATTAGCTTGAGTAGAACTGGTTATACCTAATCTACATAGATTGAATCGTACAACCCATGTATTGCATAACACGTCAGAAAGAATACACACATGACATTTGGAAGCACGTCAAATTTGTATTGGATATGTCATTGTTGTTGAACAATAGAAAGAAGCACGCAGTGTCATATCATTAGCCCCTAAATACTGATTTCTGCGTTATAAATTCTTGATTTACAAATTGCTGCGCGACCTGATGCTTAATTGCTGAGCTCTCAATTTTTCCCATGCACGCAAGCATGAAAATTAAAATCACACATTAATTATAGCTAGAAAACCTTTAATTTACAAAGACCTCTTTTTGTTTTTCTTTCTCACATTGATTTGCGAAAATCAAATGAAATTTTGAATTCAATGAACAACCTGTTCAGGCTTAGGTTGGTGTTCTTGCCAAGTCCAAACAATATCCCTAAGGGCAGGCCTCAAGTCCTGATTGTAGAAATCATTGTATTCAATGGTGTCACCCGCCACCTTCTTCACCTCCACCACATGCAACGTCGGGGCGACCTCGAAGATCTCCGCGTCGATCGCCAATTGCCCTTTCCTCCCTTCTTTGCTGCTCCTCAGCTTTACCATCCCCTCCCCATTCTTCTCTATTGAGAACCTCTCCGTTTTCGCCACCTCCTCGAATCTCGAGATCACCACTGCCGGGGGCTTCGCCGTCGTGAACCGCGACTCAATCAGGTCCGTCTCGAATAACCGCCGGAGGTCGAAGCCGGGGGACAGGGATGATATGATCTCAAATGCGTTCAGCTTCACCATGTCATGTTGTGTATGTTGTTCTTGAGGATGATCATGATGACCCTGCAGTTCGTCTGACTTACTATTAATATCCTCTTCTAGCTTAAGCGATTGATCAGATCCTTGGCCCGAGCTTGTGCTCGTGCTGCATTCCGGTTCTATCTTAAACGCGGCCCGAACATCCCTTGGGGTGCTGGGTGGGACAAACGGGTTAGGGCTTGGGTTTGGGTTTAGGTTCAGGTTCGGGTCTTGAAATGTGGTGGGGTTATTAAAACCATTCAAATTAAAATTAGTAGGAGGCAATTGGAGTTGGAGTTTGAAGCCCTTTTTGTACCAAGGGTTTTGCTTGACTTGTGCCACGGTTATTCTTTTTTCCGGGTTCGGGTCTAGTATCTTGGATAGGAGTTTCCGGACCTCCGGTGGGAACCAACCGGGGCATTTGAATTCACCCTTGCTAATCTTTTTGTACAATTCCATGAGGTTGGTGTCATGGAAAGGAAGGAACCCAGCTAAGAGGACATACAATACCACCCCACATGACCAAATGTCTGCCTTGGCCCCATCATACCCCTTTTGGTTGATCACCTCAGGCGCTACGTAGGCCGGGGTACCACATGTTGTGTGGAGGAGCCCGTCTTGCCTCCTTGAATCGTGCAATGCACTGAGCCCAAAATCCGTGATTTTGAGGTTTCCATTGTCATCTAAAAGCAGATTCTCAGGCTTCAGATCGCGATGGTACACCCCCCGACTATGGCAAAATTCGATAGCTCCAATGAGTTGTTGGAAATACTTTCGTGCTTCCCCCTCCTTGAGCCGCCCTTTGGAGATCTTATTGAAGAGCTCCCCTCCTTTGACATATTCCATGACAAAGTAGATCTTGGTCTTGCTCGCCATGACTTCATAGAGCTCAACAATGTTAGGATGCTTAACCAGCCTCATGACGGATATTTCTCTCTTGATTTGGTTGATTAACCCAACCTTAAGAATCTTCTCTTTATCCACGACTTTGATAGCCACACTTTGGTTTGACGCAAGGCTCCTTGCATAGTAAACCTTTGCAAATGTGCCTCGGCCCAATTCTCGGCCTAGTTCATATTTTTGCATCAAGATTGACCCTTTTTTCTCCATTGCCGTCGACATTGTTGTTGTTGCCGTCATTGCTGCCCTGGGCTCAGCTTATTGCAAGCCCTATACATTTCAAAAATCCGCCATTGTGGCTTGCACTTCAGGGCAAGGAGAGGGAAGACATCAAAAATGCTGCCACAAAATGGATGCCAACGAGCGGAGGGATCGAAACGAAGATTAAGGAGGAGGATAGACCATGCAAGCTCCAATCGAGAGACCAACAAAGGGAGGGGCAGTTTTTTTGTATCCCCTTCAATTGTTTGCTAGTCAAGCGATAGATGTAACAAAAACAGAGAATGGGATTTGCAAGGAGTCAGAATTGCGAAAAATAGGCCAAACAAAGTGGCCATTGAATTGGATTCTATATATAGTAACAGTTAAGATAGGCTGATATTTAGGAACTACTAGGTAATGGGCAAAATGTGATGGTTGTTGAAATCCCCAAATGCTTAATTTTGTTCCTAAGAATTGGTGGTGGGTTTTTATGTTTGGTGAGATTGTATGGGGGGAAGGCAGTTGAGGGTGCCAAACATGGTCATATGGCAAAAATGTCAATACTACAACAACCATAACAACATCACCGCTTCCCAATGTAGGTCTTGCTTTCGCGAAGTCTAGGGAGATACAGATACACCCAACCTTACCTCTACCGGCATCTGTCATTTTCATTGCTATTACTATTAGTAACAGAATTTCTCCTCTATTCTAATGACACAAACATTAATCATCTTTGATTAATTAGGCTAACTATTGTATCGTTTTTTCACTTCTTCAAAACTTCTTAATGATTTAAAAAAATTAACAGATTCGGCACTAAATCATAAACACACACAGAGGTTGGAGTCATTCACACGGACGACAAGTTGAACACTCACAGTCACAGGCAATTCACACAGACAACTAGTCCAACATTTTTCAACTCTAGGATCCGACCCGTTTGCCATACCACATCAGCTTAAACCAGTGTCAGTCAAGGATAATCCCATCATCATCAAAATAATTACCTCATCAACACATAATCACACCACAATTGCGATATTCAAACAATTACTACAACAAAATCGAAACTTGAAGTGAAGGACGGAGATTCAGATAACCTGCAAATGTGATGGCCCCAAACTGAGTATTTCCAATTGTATTTAGGAGCTTTTCTTCAATTTCACTCGCATAGGAGACTTTTCTTCCTCGCCGCAGTTAATTAGGGTTTGGCCTCAGGCTTTCGCCACCGCTGCTGCCCTCCCCCCTTCTCTCTCTCTATCTCTCGAAACAGGGGAGAGAGGTTGAGGGTTCGGGTCTCGGGAGTTTGTTTGCCCCTTTTTCCCAATGGCCGGGAAAAGAGAAAAAAAAAATCGCGGGGGTTTCCACTTTTTATTTCTTTCTTTTTTCTCGGTTTTTTTGTCTTGATCCCTTCATTTTATTGGAGTCGAATTATTATTAGTCTAATAAATGATAGCAATCTCCTATTACAGATTTTTTTCATTCACAAAACTCGAATTTGATACCTTATTTAAGAGAAACTAGTATCAAATCACTTGAATCAACATGTGTTGATTTTTTTCCCTTACTTTTTGGAGCATTATCCATTCGAGTCAAATCTCAGATGTCACGGGATCATTACTCTTTCTCCAAAATGTTGATATCTCGTCAAATGCTTTGTGAAATGGATAGGCAAGGGGCCCATCTGTGACGAGGGCATCACATGATTGGCTCGGGAAGAATATCACGGATAAGACTCCTACATTGGATAAGTGATGGGATAGGTTTTGATCTTATAAACGGTGGCGCTGTATACCCCATTAGACCGGCATTTTAAGGAGATAATAATAACCCCATGACATAGAACGAATAATTATTGTCAAAAACATCTTTTTTTGTAATTTCGTATAATTGTCAAAGTTGTGTTTTCAAGATTTTTTTAGTATTTTGATTAGTTGAAAACCTATCACATCGTGCATTATATTAAAAAAAAAAAACCAATAACCCTTATCTTCTTATATTTTCCAAATGTAGCTATGATTTTGAAACGAAGGGAGAGCTTCCTGCTCACACCTGCTAATAGGCTGTGAATGCTTGGTGAAAATGTTTTTAATGCTCCATAACAAACATTTTTAATTTGTATGGTTTCATATTTTATAGACTTTCAAGAAGGGATGAATCCTCCGTTGAATGAGCATTGTGAGTATCTTTAGGTCATTTGAACCTTTTATAACCATACGTGGAGTGTTTGTTTCAGACTGATCTTTACCACATCAACCTTTGTAATCTGAGAAGGATCGAGACATATTTCATTATCTCAAACCCAACAGATTCAGTTTGCAAATGAAACACTCAACGTTCGTCTGTGAAATTCGACAAGATTCATTTATACACCTCAAACTAGAAGTATAGCGAACATAAATCGTATACTTCTGAATATACACTAGCTACCTCAACAAAATTCTAACAAAATCATCAAGGAATAGAAATAATGCAAAACCATCACAAGGAAATAGGTAGGCTTGTACGGACAAGATCGGAAGAGCCAGTGTATGGGGATCATTCAAAAGTCTATTCCTCTGCATGTGATTACAGTGAAAGAAGGGCATATAAATAATCTTCAACATAGCAAGAGACTTAGAGGGCAATAAATCAAGCTGCCTCCACTGATAGGATTTCTAGCTCGGCCCACCAGAGGGGAGAGAGTCGCGGTACTGCTGCTTCTGGTGCAATGGGAATTACTTCCCTTAACCGAGAAGTGACTTCTTTCATCGTAGGTCTTTGCAAAGGGTTCGGTTTAATACAGTCTTGGATGACTTCACATATGACTTCAAGCTCGTTCATTTTGACAGATTTGAGTATTGGGTCAATCAAGTCCTTGATATTCTCCTTTTCGGTCAATATAGGCATGGCCTGAAAAAATGGATCAATGAAAAATCAGATGATACCTGTGTAGTTCTAAACATCATAGAGGCAAAGAGTTGAAGTTCACGAGACATGCGTTGCAGGAAATTACCCAGTCTATTAGGGATCCATGCTCTTCTGAATCAAGAAGCCTTCCGGTGATGACTTCAAGCAATACCATACCAAAGCAGTAAACATTTTCTGCAGGATCCGCAGGGGTTTTGAATTCAGGGGCAGGGCTAGATCCATCTTCAACTGAGTCCATGGCTTTTCTTACAATCTCGAATGGCCTCTCTGCAATCTGAGATATCCACAGGGAACACTTTCGCATCAGCATAAATGTGCCTTTTTTTTTTGGGAGGGGGCCTACATCATGCTCCCGAGAGTATGCATCCCCATGAGCAACGTAAGCATATGTGGATCAAAGATTGCCTATGTAACAAATACATGCGGGCAAAAAAGTTACGTGACACCTGGTGCACATATTCCCAGGATGTATGATATATTTGGGAGGGCAGATGAAAAGAGCATAACAAACGCTAAGATTTTCCGCGGCTTCATTGCACTTAAGTGTCCATGTTGGATGCTTAATTGCTAAACACAGAATAGAGAGCTGACACTTCATTGTATACCAAAAATGTGCAAATTTTCAGCAGATTGGTGATCCCCATATTGGACGGGTATTTGGATTGGACACTTTACAGCTGAGTCCGAGAACCAATTAACATAGGAAAACAGGCAAGCAACTGAATTTATAAACGTAAAGGAATGCTGTACCTTGGCTGCATAATCATCTGTCAAATATATGGAAGATGTGGTCAAGTTCGAATGTGCTACTGGAGGATTCAGATCATGGTGCATATATTGAAGACAATATGCTGCTCCCATAATAGCTCTCATCCTGGCATTCCAGTCAAGATGCTCGACTTCCTTAACTGCAAAATCCCCACAAAAAAGGGGAGAAAAATGGGTTCAAAAACCTTTCTTAAAGTCTTGCTCCGAGAATTAACATTTGCCGGAACAACCCTCATCACATGGTAGATTCAAGGGCTAATTACCGTGAAGGTGTTCAAAGAGGCTGCCGCTTGGAGCATATTCAAAGACCATCATTCTAGTGAAAGGCTCAGCCTCCTCACAGTACCCAAGCAGATTGACAAAGTTCTTGTGGTTCACCCGCGACAATGTCTCGATCTGCAATGTTTCCAATGTCACAAAATCAACAATATATCCCAACAGTAAAAGGCATGAATTACAAGTTTACAATCCATGATCTTCAGAAGATGTCATTTCCAACGTACCTTCTTTCGATACGCTAATTCTGCTGCTTGTGACCAGTCTGCAGAAGAAGTGACTATGGTTGAGCCAACAGCAATTTCAACCCCGCTTGATAAGGTTCCCTTGTACACTGTGAAGCCATCAAAAGTTGCAACAATATTGCTGAAGTCCTCACAGGCTGTTTCTAGCTCTGGCCTATTCAGCTTAGGGACACCTGCAGTTTTGACAACCAGAACCCGATTTTCAGTTAAGAATGCAAATCAAAATGGTGGGTTAAACAACAGATGAGAGGGTAAAGGTGTAAGACTGCTGAAAGATGACTATCTTTGGCTTTACTCAGGCTGAGTCACACAATTAAATTGATAAGTACCCAACACGGTGCAGGATTTGAACTCCGCCATTTTCAGAAAATTTTGGGTGTTTTTAGTCCGTAACAAGAGTCAAGGCTTCCATAACCATGTTTTGCTAACCAACGTAGGTACTTGAGGTTAACTGCAAAATCTAACCCCTGAGTGATATATACTAACTCAGAAGAAGGCAAATTAAACTCAGAAACAAATCTCCTCGGGCATACAACTTCCATGCTCCATGTTTATAGTATCTCATTTCAGCAGTTCGAAGAGATCATGTAAATCCATGCTCTTTTTGTTTTTTTGATATAACACTGCAAAATCAGTCTCTCTAGTCCAACACGTCAATATGCCATTGACGTGTATTTGCAAGATGATACTCATGATGTTAACATAAGATCAAGCATTCTATCATATTAGAGAACCTACAGGATATGAAGCAACTAAGGTGCTTTGGAATTTTAAATTTGGATCATTGAGGCCTGAAGAACATCAAAGTCACAGTCAAGCATGTACTGAGCAAAAAAACAAGAAGAATCACCTGTGACAAATGCCTTCTGCAATTGCCCACTGATGCCTGTTTTAAATGGTCCAATGGGCTTTGCTTTTCGTCTTCTCCAAATAATAAATAAAGCTGCAACAACGAGAAGCAGGAATGCCGACCCAAGACTGACAGTAACATATACCCACACCTTCCCAGAAGATCTTGCCTTGCCTGGTTGGGATTGGGCATCACTGGCTGCTTCTGTTGGTTTGTTATCATTTTGTGGGTTAAAAACAGAGGGCAATGATGCTTGAGTTGGGTTCTTCTCATTGGCTACAGCTGGAAAAGAGCCACTACTTCTGGAAATTGGTTGTGAGGTGATCTGAGGGAGGCTGTTAGTTTTAGGTGGCACAGCTTCGAGATTACTAGACTGTTCAAGTAATCTACGGCGTAAAATACCAGCTAAATTATGCTTGTTTTGATGCAGGTTAAGTTCATATGAACCTGATATCCGACAAACACAGAACAAATTTAGGATAACAAACAGAACACATCAAATAGGCTTCCACACACTGGTAACAAAAACAAATTATTAGAAACACCGTTAACTCACTTTCCAGATTAATGATGTGGTTGTCCCCCTCATTGACCGAAGATTCTGTTGCAAATTTTGTCCTTGAAATAAATGTATAATCAGCAATAATGACATTGTAAAATGCAGCAAATAATTGGTATGTTTTATGATAGCATGAAACTATGACACTGAATACATCAAACAATGGAGAACGCTAAGCGTCTGATGCTTCATTCATGACATATCCTTAAAAGGAGTGACATATTACCAATGGTCAAAATTTTGGTTAGCAACAGATGCAAACTTTTCACCAAATTGCAGCTCAGACAGCAGGCTGAGGTCCTCAAGCTCTGGAGGAATAGGTCCTTCAAAGTTATTGTCACACAGAAGCCTACAGCAGTAAGACAAAAGGATTTAGTCATACAAGAGGACTTAAAGCACAAAAAAGTAACGGTAATATTTACATTATGGTGCTTACAGTTGTTTCAATGACACTAAATTGGCAATCTCTGCAGGAATCCTTCCAGTCAAATTATTATCTCTCAAGTCCAGTACTTCAAGCTTGGTCAGGTATCCGAACTCCGCTGGAATTGTGCCCGAAAGATGGTTACTGTGAAGCACGCTGTTCCAACAAACAAAGACAAGAGTTGCAACAGATTGATCAACTAAGCAGAAATAACTCCTTCCAAAAATTTGATAAAGGGCCGTCACCCATGACAATCCCTTGAAGATTGGGGGAAAAAAAAAAGGGCAAATGTAAGTAACAATACTCACAGAGCTCTTAAATTGACAAGGTCTCCAAGCTCAGGTGCCAGGGTTCCTCCCAAAGAAAGTCCACTCAGGTCTCTATATGGGAAAGAGAAAAGCATTCAATAAACTGCTACACTTTCCTCTATTTTCTAGCAAACATTTTCAAACTATACTATAACTCTTCGGTATATGACAAACAATGAATTAGATAACTATTTCCTGAGTTCAACTTTTATGTGAATCAAAGCAGTTAGAGCAAACATAACAAGAACTTACAGCATTTGCACTTCGCCATCGACACAATTAACACCAAACCAGTTACATGGATCATAGTCTTCAGGATGCCAACTTGCAAGGGAGTTATAAGGATCTGAAAATAGTCTTGCCTGAAATTTCAACAGGATCGATCCTACATTGTTACAAAGAAAAACAGCAATCAAATTTTGAACCGAAAGAGCATGGTCCAACATTTTTTCCTCACTAAATCTCCAAGAGTATCATGTTTTACCTTCAAGATTAAGTGACGACGAGCCTTGAAACGCCGAACCAAGAATCAAAACAACAAAACATATGATTTGGAACTTACAAGTGTTCCATCTTCCCCCCATTGCTTGTTCAACAATCTGCTGGAATGGTGGGGCTACAAAGAACATCCCCCAACAGCCAGCAACCACACAAATCAATGCTACACAAAATCGCCAGGTTTCCGCCCAACAAAACAACCCTTCAATGACCAAAGACTGGCCAAAGAAACTATCAAAGAATAAACAAATTATACAGAATAGCCAATCCCAACACCACCAAGCCCACAAGACTAACAATTTTACAAACAGGCGGTGTGCACAAATGTATGTGTGGACTAAATGACTACAACATAAGCCAGAAAAACAGCCCTCCTCTTGAATTCAGCAATAAATTCTGAGTCTCCCATTGTGGTAATATTTGAAATGCAGGCCACAATAAAAACCCAGTTTGATGGAGGGCAATGTGGGATGCAGCTCAACAGATTCTGCCCCCAGGATAACCACCAATGTATGAGCAAAGCTGGAATATGCAAAACGAGAAACCAAAATGACAAAAAACCCTTCAAAGACAAGACATTCTGGAACAAGAGCATTAAAGAATAACCTCACAACCAAGCAATATATATTTCGAAAAAGCAAAAAGGGGTTGGAGAAATATGTACATCTTAAGATAGAAAATAAGGGTTTACCTGAAAGTAGGGGGCAAATGGCATCAAAGAATTGAACTTTCACCCACTGAAATTGATGGGTAAGCCTCAGATTTTCTGGGTTTGAACCAAATTGACGGGAATTTTTGTGGGTATAGCAGAATGGGAAGAAAGGAAGGCGGTAAAGGGGGGAAATTAAATTAGACATACATGATCATATAAGAAATTAAACCAAAAACTGCCCTTTTCACCAATCATGATGATCTTAGAACCTGTCTTCATTCCATCTTCTGTTGAAGAGTTGGAAAGAAGATTGAGCTCCAACAGGGGGGCTAATTTTTCCTGGTTCTCCCGCTATTTTGTTCTTCCTTTTTCTCTCTCTCTCTCTCCCCCTGGATTTTCTCTCTCATTCTTTTCCTCCTCTCTGTTTTTTTGTTTTATTTCTCTCTCCTATTCCAATTTCCAACCCAACAATCAAGCTACAATTTTTTTCCTCCGAATTTTTTAAAAAATCTAATCTTTTAAAATTTTGACAACTTTTTTGTTTAGTATTTTCTGGGTGGCCGCAAATGATGAGGTTTTTCATCAGGAACATGTTAATTATTTTGCATTAATTCTTCGTTAGTGGGTGTTAGGTGGGACCTACTCCCACGTCTGTCTGCCGGCCGGTTTTTAACCGGTTTAACCGTCACCGATGGTTGGAAATTTCTTTCTGTTTCCCCCGAGTATTTAGCATTGTATCAACCCAAAATCACTTTGGGGGGGGGGGGGTCAAATGGTCAATAAAAATCTTCAATATAGACCATTTTAGCATTAAATATATATAAATAAAAATTTAAGTTCGTTGTTACAAATTTATAGTCAATATTTTGTTTGCTAGATATTTGCAGAATTCAAGTCCAAATGTCTAATATTAGCTTTTATTTATCTACTACATAATTATTCTAAAAAAAACAAAAAACTACTGCATTAGTTAGCCACTAAAAGGCAAGAGGTTGATTAAAATATAAGACTCTCTATGTGGATGATTTTAATGATCTAATTCAATAACGCGTGAATCTTTGCATTTATTGAAAAGTATTACGTGTGTGAAAGCATACAAATGAGCAAGACTATTAGACAATGGTCTACAAATACATTCAGTGTGCTCACTTTCATGTTACTTGTCCAACTGATTTTCTTTTAAATAAAATCGATAAAAATGACAAAAGAAGATTGAGTTTAATTGGAATATTAAATTATCCGAAATAAAGTGGTACCCATTAACTTACTGTTATATTGGTTTGTCTCTGTATAATCGTAAAATATTCAAAAATTTTAAATCTTGGATTTTATAGTGTAAAGATTAATAACAAAGCAAAAAGAAATCGAAGTATGTTGATTTAAGTAGTTCAACACTTGTAATGTCTGTTTTTTTCAACTTATCATAAGTAACTTAGCGTCGATGAGCCATAATTGGTGTTGATTAATACCGATGAGTATTGATGAATGTTGATCAACACATAAATTGTGACTAAAAAATATAATTGAGTGTTGATCAATATTTATATGTACTGGTCAATATTAATCAATATTAATGGTCTGTTCTTTTCGTATGTAAATTGGAGTGAATAAAAGGGTGAAGTAGGTTGATGTAAGTTGAAGTAGGTTGAGGTAGGTTCAAATAGGTTGAAGTTGGATGAATTTTTTTATGTGATAAATTGAACTTAGTTAGAATAGTTGAAATGGGTTAAATGAGGTTGAAGTGGGTTGAAATATGTTGAAATTAATATTTTAAAATTGACCCATAAAAAAACATAATCTAAATACCGACAATAATTACCTAAAATAAGTTGAATAAGACATAATAAATTTTTAAACTTAAATGCTGCGAAGTAAGAATACTTATGTTGAAAAAACTCGGCCTTTTATACCAATGGTTGACTTGACTCTACTTAATACAATAGCCACGCACAAAAAAAAAATTAGAGAAAGAGGAAATAAAGGGTATCGAGAAAGGGCTATGTGATATATTTTGATTTCCTTTCTCAGCATTGTAGTAGCTATGTAATGGAAGTTTACTTATAGTAGAAATTTAGATTGTGTTATTCCAAATCATAATTACTAATGGCGTACGATATTAAAATGAACAACAATATTTTATATGTTTTGTTGTTGAAATGAGCATCAATATTTTACATGTTTTTGTGTTGAAATGAGCAAAGCATATTCTATATTTAATCAATTTTCAATAATTAATGTATTTCGTTTTTTCAAAAAAATGACAAATCTGATAAATATTGATTTTCTATCTGGCGTTTATAATCTGAATTTAATGCAACGAAATATATTCTTCAATGCTAAGAAAAACTTTAATTTTGAAAAACTTAAATTAAAACATAATAAGCGTTTGACTTCCTATAATGACAAATTTAATAAATATTGATTAGTACACAATATTAATTTCTACACATATACAACCATAAGAGTCTTTATCGTTGGATTTTAAATTTTTAATTTATTTTTAAAAAAATATATCATAAATTTAAATACTTTGTGTATATTATGGGTCCACACTAGTAAAGACAAATGAAAATTTATAGCTTGCTTGATGACTGGGACCCCTTGCTTCTAGGTATCAATTCCTTGCGTGCGTCCCTCAAATCGGCTTGTCCTTGTGACTCTTTTTATGCTATTATTTCACAGCAGACAGACAATGCTAAAGCGTCATTATTTCATCAATTAATTAGGAACTTGCTTAATTATTTTGTGTACTTTCTTATTATCTTTGTGATGATTTTGGTTTAGATTGGATTACGAGTTCATCATACACCACAAATGATGAAATATGACCATTTTGCCCGAATGGGTTGTCTATACAATTGATCTACCTGACCCATTAATAATTTAATTTTTACTAATTACCTCAAACACAAAAAGTGCGGATCGATATGGTGTACCTACTATGATGCTTCATTGTCTTTACAATTGAGTTATTTTCTATTTGTATAAACTTTTGTATGAGACGGTCTCGTGAAAATTTATTATAAGATCCCTTATGTGGCAGATCATTTTTCTTCTACGTTTTTTGTGGTAATTAATGAATATGTGAACGTATCACATTGTAAGTCATTGTGAAATGGTCTCATACAAAACTTATTACCATACTTGATGTTTCCTTTAATTTGTCTATGAGTGGAAGAGTAAAACTCAGAGCAATTGTGGATAGAATTTCATGTTCCATTATTGACAACCAAATAATTCTCTCACTCTCTTTAATTATATTTGATATTATGATAGGCACTTGTCTCTAGTGGTAACATATCAAGTGATTGTAACATATTTGAGATACCCTTTTTCCGTGCGTTGTATTTGTATTTAAGTTTTTTGTATTCTTATAATTTTATTGATTTAGTGATGATTCGATAGATGAGAAATTAGTAAATGATTCTCAAAGAGGGAGAAACAAACAACCAATAACAAAGGGCGAGAAAGATATTGCGTATTATAGATTCTGAATATGTGGTTTATAATGAAGTTTATGTCAAATAATCTTATGAAAGGGTTAGATTTTGCCCAAAAAATGTTAAAATAACCCCTTTATCGAGAATTGAAAAGTTTAAATGAAATATCATATTTGTATTATTCTAAATCACTTCTTATAGTTATAAGTTATAACTACTAGTCATGAATGAATGTTAATAGTAACATCACTTAAGTAGTATTTAAAATTACTAAACTTATCAATCACTGTTCATGCAAAACTTTATAATTAAACTTTGAAAAAAATAAAATAAAAACCCAAGTGATAAAAAAAAGAACATGAGAAACAGCTGTGACTGTTCATGGGTTCAAAACCATGAAAATTTGTAAGATAAAACGAAAAAAATATGATGGAAAAGAAGTTTATTTCATAAAATAAATTAGCGAAATTGTTTTTGCATGGTGAAAATTGACGGGGGTTCTATGGTGGTAACTTGCAGGGGGGGAGATTTTATAACTGGGGGGGGGGGGTCACTCCTTTAGTGGATGTCGTGGTCGAAAAAGTTCAAATTCAAGTCAAATTAAAATTAAATAAATCAACCGACATTTAAAATTTGAGTGAAATACTTTCTTTGATATCCATATTTTTGAATCAGATAAATGAAACAGGCTTAAAATTAGATCAAAATCTCATTTAAACAGAAAAATAAGCAAAATTTAATGTCCAAATTTTTAATTGAGTGAAAAAATCATAACTATGTCAAATTTTTTCAATTCGGATAAATTCAAATAATGAAATCGGACAGAATTTTACTCGTTAATTTTCCTACGTATGCCGGCATGTGAGTGAGAGAATACGGGCTTCTATACCCTTATACTCCTGTGGGTTGAATCTCAATGGGCCAATAGGAGAACACCACTGCTTGTAACAAGGCCCAGGTTACTATAGGCCCTGTCTCCTTCTCAAATGGGCAAGAATATCTAGAAAGCCTGGAATGGTAGAGAAACTTCTACAAAAGTGTTGGAGGAAGAAAGAATAGTGAGGGCATCCATGCACATGAGAAAGTATATTTTTTATATGGTGGGTTAAAGTGGCTTAAAATAATGAGAATATAATTAATGTGTGATAATTTATGAAGTTATCAACATTTTTTGGAATTTTTGTTTATTCTTTTTTATTTTTTATTTTTTATTACTTTTTTATTTTTTACTTATTTTTTTATTTAGTATTTTTTTTGGAATTTTCTGTAGCTTTTGTTTGGAATAAAACTAAAAAGATTAAAAATAAAAAAATAAATACAAAAAATTTTAAAAATACAAAAATACGAAAATTAAAAATAAAAAACGAAATATAAAAAATAAAAAAATTAAATACAAACAAAAATTAAATACAAAACATAAAAAAATTAAAAAATAAAAATTAAATACAAAAAAAATATAAATAAATTAAGAAATTAAAAATTAAAAAATTAAATACAAAAAATTAAATATTAAAATATTAAAATTTTAAAAATTTAACATAAAAAACTCAAAAAATACAAAAATAAAAAAATAAAAAAATTTCAAAGTACGATAATTTACAAAAAAAAGTTGTATAGTGAACTTTTTGGTGCAAAAATGATTAAATCTCACATGATGCTTTACAAAATATTAAAATTATGAAGGAGGTGGGTTGGAGTTGGTTAAAGTGGGTTGAAGTAAGTTGAGGTAGGTTGAAGTTCATATTTTTTTTTCAAGTGGGTTGAAGCAGGTTGAAATGTATTGAAGTGAGTTGCAGTTGGTAAATTACAATTGACCCACGAAAAGAACATGCACTAAGTGTTAATTATCTGATCTATTAGATAGGACATTTTAAAAATAATTTATTATGATGACAGATATTCAGCCTATTTAAATGTTTCCTGACCAACAAGTAAATATAACATTTTCAAATTTGAGACAAACTCTTCATTCGATTGATTTGGGACCATTTTCAAGTTAACTTTCAACACTTCTTTATACTCTTTTCACTGTTTTCTAATAATCTTAAAAAACTTTAGTGATTAAGATCCTGTTTGACAAAATTAGCGGTTTAAGTAGCAGATAACGTTCAAGTAGCGAATAACGTTTCTAATTTAGTTGTTAGCGGATAGTTGTTTGGATGAGCAGTTGAAATAAATGTGTTTGGTAAATTTAACCATTGGGTTAGTTGATTAATGTAAATTTACACAAAAGGATATAGATAATTTTCAAAGATAAAATTTACAAAGGATATTTTTCGGCAAAATAATATAAAACGTTACTTTTGAATGCAAAACGTTAATACTATTAGCTTTTCAGAAACTCTACTTAAAACCGTAAATGCTACTTGAAAAGCTAATCAAAACACTACGTTATTAAACACCCAAAATTACATAATGAGTGTATTAACTTATTCAAAACGCCAAATGCTATCCAAAACGCTGTTAAGTTGGACACCCTAATTCTATAATCTTATAATATCCATAATTTTGGATGTACATTGAATCTAGACAATAACTTTAATTAAGATAACAAAAATAATAGAAGTCACCACATTGAACCGGGCTAATGTCTTAACTGACGCTTTAATTGACATTGCATTTAGTGGAACTAGCAATTCAATCACAATCCTACCCACATTTTATTGCTCACTATGATGAATTTCTGCCGACGCTGTTTGGTCGGAACAAAGGGCAATTCAAACTCATATTGACTTTGTCATTTGACAAAGTAATGGCAAAAAACTCTAGAGATTTTATAAAGGACATAGATAGTTGATGGAAAATAATTTTAACAAAAAGTGGTTTTCACAATTTACCAAGTTGATTTCAAGACAAGAAAAACACAAAATACCCATTTGAATTGTCTTTTACTTTATTATTACATGAAATAGTAAATAATGGTTTTGAGTCTAGGACCCGATGGTTATGGACAAGCATTTTTATGATTTAGGCATTGTTCTTTTTATTGGTAAATTCAAATTCATCAACTTTAATCCAGTTCATCAAAAATATACCACTTTAATCCATTTTAATATACTTCAACTAACTTCAGCCCATTTCAACTCACCTCAACAAAAACATAACCATTTCATCCCACTTTTACTAATCTCAACCACTTCACCTATTTCCCAACTGAAATAACAGACCGTTAGAGGAAGACGAGTAAATTTATTCTATACATTCATATTTAAGAGCACATACAACAACAACAACAACACCTCCCAGTGTGGGTTCCGCTTTTGCAGGGTATATTTAGAAGCACATAACTTTAATTTTTGTAAAGAGAGAGAAAATATGTTACTTCAAATAAGGAAAAAAGAAACAAAATTAGACCAACCAAAATGATATGAGTCGAATGACATAGATTCATACATAATTCGACATCCAAAATAACCGGCCAATACCGATGAGGCAGTTGCATTATTGGTATCACCTGCTTCCTACCGTCCTTTCCACTTGGGTTTGAATATGGAGGGAGCATTTGCTTGCCAGTTATTGGGAGGCAAGGGTGATGATAGTGTTTGGCCTTGGGCCTTTGCAGCAGGTTTCCCCTTCTGTCTAGGGCTAGTGGCCTTGTTGGATTCTTTCCAAAAATAGAATGCCTAGTAGGTGGTTTAATTTCTCATTGTTAAAAAAAAAATCCACCCAATAATGATTCCAAAATCGGAATTGAACATAAAGAAACAGAATGCAATCATAATATTTCCCATCAAATTTTTTTGATTTTTACAAGAGAAACTTATGGAACTAAACATCAACCTATTGAAAACCCACTAAAAAATGATCCAATCCTAAAGTAATTAACTTAAAACCTGATCGAACCACCAGTTTGGCAGATCCAGCCAAAATATAGGAGTCCGAAAAGCATCTTCGTGATGTTTTGTGACAAACTTCCAAACTTCTCCTTGAGAGCCGAAGTTAAAAAGGAAAACGAGGAAGGTAAACGCTAAAAAGAGGGGAAAAAAAAGAGGTGCTAATCGTGATACTGGTGCGTCCATTTGTCTGTGGTGAACCAGGGCTCCTCCCTCACCGGTCTCCCTTGCTATGCCCTTTTCTTTTCTGTGATTCTCTCTCCTCATGCGCATAAACATAGACCAATAAATTCAATTTCTTTTCTGGGTCTTTCTCGTATCAGGTGCTTTCTCTTCTCTGATCTGATTGTCAGGTGCTTTCTTGCTGCTGTTAGGTTCTACATTACTCCATGTTTAGGGCTTTTAATCCCCGTTTTTCTAGTGCTTGATTTGATTAATTATAGCTTCCTCTTTCTGGGGTCCTTTGAAAAGGGGGAAAATCATGCTGAGCATTCTGGGTTCAGGTGTTCGATTTTAGGGTTTTTGAATAGTACCATAGAATATCTGTTTTGAATTTAGTTCGTATTTGTACGTTAAAAAACAACGACCCATTTTGTGCGAAACCGGCAGATGGTTGCAATTAGGTAGAAATGATGTGATGGGTAGCAAACAAATGAAGTGTTTACATTTGGGGTTCGATGGAATTGGTCTGATTCTACATTATACCTTTTGGGGTTGCAACACAAATCAAGGATTTCTTGATACTCTTCTTTGATTTAAAATTCCCCTCTTTTTGTTTCCTTATGTTTATTTTGGGAGCGTTTTATGATGTCCTGGTTGGTTGGATTTGTGAGGGGCTGTCTAACTGATCTCTGATTTGTTGCAGAGAAAGAAGAGATTGATGCATAATACATTAATACTTGAAGTGATTGATAAAAATCTGATCTTTCGTGTGTACTACTTTAACTTGAGAGTGGTCAGCTGATTTGTCTCTGGTAGCTCGACCACATCATGCCCGTTGTGAAGAAAATATTCAACGCTTGCAAGGATTCATTCACCCCTAATGGTCCAAAATCAGAGGAAGCCCTTGAAAAAGTTCGTGCTATCCTAGGTTAGAATCTTAACAATCTTTTGTTGTTATAGCTTACCATGCTTCATGAATGATTGCCTCCCTTTCGTCCGAAATATGAGAAAAAATATTGCATGCTTTTGACATTTTGGGCCAAAGAATGTATGCTTTTTATGCGTATTTCATGTGCACTTCGGCCTTGTTCATTGCTTTGAGGTCTGTGGCACAGTATTCATGACTTGCATTTTGTATGTTCTTCCAAGTGTTCTATTGATTTTGTTTTGCAGACATCAGTGCCTTCATGTTTGAATCAGTATCTCCTTTTCTTTGTATTCATAACACACGATTACAGCGTGATCCCCTTTCTCATATGTTGAGTTTAGCACCTTTAAGTTTCAATAATGAAGTTAGTAGCTCCATTTGTGACTGTGAGGTGAAATAATCTGACCATTTCTCTGGTAAGCTCTGGGAAGTTTTGGCAATTTGGGGTTGCGCTGCTATAAATTAAGCAAGTTTCAGTTAGCTGTACATGTTTGCTGCCCCTTTGGCATCTTTGTTCTGTCAGTAATGTTCAAATCAGTCTCTTTGCCTCAGTCGGTTTTATACATTCATGATCATGCCTATTCTGTGAATTATTTTTACGGAATGTGGCTTGATATTAGAAATGGAGTCTAACAACTTGGAATGCCAGTTGTGGTTTATATAGCTTATGGAAGGTAACTCAACTGGGGTGCTGATGTTAGTGGTAAAGCATTTGTTGTGCGAACGATATGAATCTCTGCCAATGGAAAAGCATTGAAGGGGGAGGGTTGGTTGGATTTATGTGGGATCTGTGGGTTGATCAGGGTGGGGTAGATCCGATTTGCGGCTGAATGCGATTGGGAAAAATAGAAAGGAAGGAGTCAAAGGACTGAGTTATGCATTGCCAACTCAGATTTTACTGAGTGTGACATGACATTTTTATCGAATTTTCTTTTATGAAAGGGAGGTTGAGGGAATTAGACTGCTATATATTGAGAAGAGCCTCTGGTGATACTAGGTATATGGGGCTATGAGTTTGCATATACAGATGGCCTAGGTGAGACGGCCCACTAATCATGTAGACACTGTAGTTGGGGGGCTTGGGAGGGAAGAGAAGGTGTGGAGGGAGGAGACTTCCTTCCCCAATGCGCCTGTTGGGGGTTGAACACACACAGTCTTGATGGGAAGGTGGATTGAATACGCATGCTCTCTCCTTTGGTGCTTTTTCTATGGTAAAACTCTGTATCTAAATAATGAGCTTCCTAGGGGGTGACAAAAATCTTGAATTCAAAATGACATTGTGCTTAAATAGGCTGAACTTACTCCATAAGACTTACCATTGAATATCCTGTGAAAGTGAAGAGGATAAGTGGAACTATATGCAAACATTCCCTCAGATGCTAGTGCTGAAACAGCCTATAGGAATCACCTAATAACATTGAATGACAAACTCTAAGCTGACAAAAAATACTGATGAAGTTTATCTTTTGTTCTTTGATTGTTCACTTTTCTTCTGTCTCTGTCTTTGTTTTGCAATGCAATGTTGGGTGGGTTGCATATTTTACTCTGTGAACATCATGTTTATGATATTTAGGACTCAGATCTTTGTGAGACTCAATATTTCTGACATTGTGGAGGCTGAATCTACTTAACTGACATGTGATGTACTCTTCAGGCAAGGAAAGATTCTTTGAGTATCTTACTGCTCCTACAATGCTGCAACATTGCTTCATTTCTTCTATCTCCGTCATGCATGCAGCATATGCGTTTATCATTTACATGTCGTTTCACCAATGCGAAGCCCAAACTTTGCTTTATTTTCCTATCTTCTTCTTGCTATTTGTTACGCTGTGGAGAGCCTCCTCTTCCCGCATTTTCTTAGTCTCTTGAAGCTTCTATTCCAGTGCCTTTTGGTGTTTTGATAAATAGTTTCTTCTGACTTACCTACCAATTAAGTTGTCTATGTGTGCATACTTATGCACACAAGCACGTATGTATGTCGAAGGTCAGATGCTTCACTTGCAAGTAGCTTCAGAGGTACTAGCGGTTTGAGAATAGAAGGAAGCTTTTACATTGTTGAATTATGTTCTTGTCATGTGGCTAGGAATTAAGACAATGGTGGATCGCCATTTAGGTTGATGTTATTGTTTAAGATGCCTATTGCCCAAATGTTCGGGTTTGATTTTCAAAGTTTTTAATGTATTGATATTAGCTGAAAGCCTGAAACCAATGTGGCTGTCCAGCCAAGGTGGTGTATGCTAATCATTTTATAGGCTAGATGCATTTACGCGCTTCATTCATGAAACTGTTCTGCAGACCTTATTGTTGGTGGGTACTAAATGTGTTTTATGAGGAGGGGTCGGGGGTTTTGGGCTGACTATGACTATGTATTAAGTAATATTTGGCATTTTTCATTTTGGATCACTTCTAGTCATTGCTCCCTGTTCTTTCAGCCTTCATGATATGCTATGGGAGGCCTTTTACAAAACAAGAATAATAGTACTCAGTGTCAAATCCTGCCAAAGTATTTGATGAGTAGACCGTACTGCATACTATTCATAATGCCGTGATTTTCTTCAGAAGCTTCCCCAATTTCTTGTTCATTTAAGCTGCTAAATTAGTGCATCCAATTGAAGTCGTCAGCTAGGATTTACCCCCTCCTCCCCTCACTTAAAAAAAAAATTTTTTAAAAACCCCAATAGCATGTGTAGGCTGTGTGCTTGCTTGTGAGGAGAGGATAGATTCGTTACCCTAGATCTTTCCATATAATTGTGGAAGTAATGTGATTTACTATATTTTCTTTTCTCAACAATTTTCAGCTAAAGTGATGCAAATTTTAGTAGGATGCTTGGATCAAGCCAACCACCCATGGAAAAACAAGTGCAAATGGTACTGTCTTGACATTGATTAGAACTAATATGACCATGTGTGAAGTTCAAAGAACTACCAATGTGTTTGCTGTGGTTTTTTTGAATGTAAAACGTCAATGTTCTTTGCTTTTGGGGATTCCTCCAGGTGATTACAAAAATAGTGCAGATAGAATCTTGTATGAATGTCTGGTAGATGTCATGTTCTCTGTTGTAAGCTTATTACAAAATGTTGTTTGCAGATGAATTGAAGCCAGCGAATGTGGGTATGGAGCAGGAGGCACTAGCAGCACAAAAATGGAAACCTACTCCTAATTTTAGCAATGGAAAAAAAGGTCGAAATGGCAGTCAGCAGCAATATCCTCCGCCCATAAAGTATCTGCATATTCATGAATGTGAAAGCTTCTCTGTAAGAAACACATCTGTTTGAAGTAGTTCTTAGAAGTTGCTAAGAAAATTCATTACTATCATGGGCTCTTGAGCTTCAAACTATGGGTGTTCCTTTTTATTGATAGTTGCCCCATCCGTGTGCAGATAGGGATCTTCTGCATGCCTCCGTCATCTATCATACCACTTCACAACCATCCAGGAATGACTGTATTGAGCAAGCTTATTTATGGGTCTTTGCATGTAAGATCATATGATTGGGTTGATATACCGGATCTTCCTGAATCATCACAAGGTGCATTCTCTATCCGGCTTTTTGTATTTGTAGAGTCAAACGATAACTAATGTCGATCCTATTAAAGTAGGTTCTGGAGAGATCTAAATGTGTAAATGGCTTACTCCTGTAGACAGGGAGGCTATTTATGAGAGACCGCCGGGGGGGGGGGGGTGTTCACCTAACAGAAAAAAAGAGACCCTAAAAGAAGGAAATAATTTTAAGTGTCACTTTTTGGTTTTCTGCTACAATCCATACCATAATCCGAAAACCACTGTGGGTTCTGTCTTTTGCCACTAACCGACCTAAGCGATGTACCACAATCTTACCCATACCAGAGATTTGCAGAGAGCTGTTTCTAGTGGATCATAAATTTGAAAGATGTTGACTGCCTAAACAGAGAATGGATTACATTTTGATGTCCACTACTTTGAGTAATAATAAATGTAGTGGCAGCTAAAACCTTGTTTCCCAGAAAATCTTCCTCATTTGGCCTTTTAAAACTGAAAGGACAAAGGCATTCAGTAGGTTTTAGATATTTCTTGAGTCTCTGACTTTGTTGTTATGTTCTACAGCTGCAGCAAGACCTGCCAAACTGGTTAGAGACTGTGAAATGACGGCACCTTGTGGTACAACTGTTCTCTACCCGACGAAAGGCGGCAACATGCATTGTTTCAAAGCAATAACTCCGTGTGCCATTTTTGACATCCTTACTCCTCCGTATTCCTCAGAAGATGGGCGCCACTGCTCTTATTTCAGAAGATATCCTAGAAAAGATTTACAGTTACCTGGTATTTGATCCTTTTCCTACTCATTGTCAACCAACTTTTATTTTTTCCATATTGCTTGAAAATGACGTGGTTTTCCCCTGACTTTTGCCAGATGGGATTGAACTAGAGGGCGTAGATGTGAATGACCTAGTTTGGCTAGAAGAGATTCCGCCTCCTGAAAGCTTTGTCGTCATTCGGGGCGAGTATAAAGGTCCTGTTCCTAAGAAACCTTAGGTTTTGGCTGGCTGCATATCATCATTGAATATATGGGCTCTGGATTGAGCTTGCATTGACGCACTTCTGTGAGATTTGTCATGCTGCTGACACACATGGTAATAATTGCTCTTCCTAGCTATTTGAGGCATCCAGAGCCCATATACGAGTGTTGAGGAGTGGATAGGTAAACCTGTACATAATGAACTTTAACTTGAGACCATAACTCATTTTGTCAAAGGTGATAGATTGAGAGCCTTGGTTTAGTTTTGATATAGTATCCCACTTGGCAGCATTGTTCATTATATCTGTATTTGTTAGAACTATTATCCTATGGACTTGGTATCATTCAGATCTTCCCTTGGTGTGGTTGATTAACCGTGGCCGGTGATGGCCACACGCCACTTGAACATCTGTGAATTGTGATAGAGTCATACGGGCGCAACTCCGTTGTGAATGCTTTGTTCATGTACATATGTTTTCAGCATCAGTCATAGCTGAAAGTACTAAGGTCTGACGGTGAAGTTGATGGGGAGTGGGTTGAGAAAATTATAGGATCCAATGACATTCAGGTTCTTTTCCGATTTGGATATAAAGAGGAGTTCAATTGTCAAAAGTTAAACTCTCGTTTAGGTAGTGTCTCTTGGACCTGTCAGGACTGTGGTTTGTTGAAGCTCATTTCTGACGGCTAAAAGTGAGAATCCGCCTATTGAGAAGGAAGGGTACGAGTGAGGATATAGAGGGTGACATAGAGTACTAGTTGGATGAGATTGAGATCGGTGATGATTTTGGTGCATGCAAAGCAATTGTTGTTTCATTGATGAATGTGGGTAAACTATTTCTTGTAGATTCGGATTTATTGATCCGATGATGTGGCATAATTTGGAGGAGGGCAGTTTATTTCTCGTGGAAGGTGAATCATGGAAAAAGAAGGTTAATTTTAGAAAATTAAAAAAAATTACTATATCATATAACTCGAATTTGTAGATTCAAGGCTACTGTATAATTAGCTTTTAAACTTGTTCTATGAACAAATTACTTTAAAATTTTAAGTAAAACATTTTCGGAGATATTATAATTAATTTTATAATTTAAATTTTTAAAAATAATATTATTAATATACCAGTAATTTAAGAAGTAGTTGGGAAGACATTATTCATTGTGATGATATGTAGTCACTTATTGTTTTAATTTTTATTTTTAAATAAAATTTTAATAAATATTTTAGAAATACATGTTACAATGGCATTATTCACACTATACGATGTGATGTTGTGTTCAGAGTGGAAGTCTGGCACTTCTCTTTGTATGTGCGGTCACATTCTCATATATGCTCCCTGTCTTTTCAGAACTTGGACACTTCATGGAACAATAAATAGTAGGAAGGTGTGGTCCAAATCTTGAAATAGATATAATCTGTTTGTATTAGGGAGCAACGTTTGTCCTAAATTTGAACTCGGGACCACCTAATGGCAGGTCATTCAGTGTAATCAGGGATGGCAATGGGGCGGGTCGGGGACGGGGGAGTATTCCCCCGCCCGCGCTCTCGGGGATGGTTTTTTACTATCCCCGCCCCGTCGGGGACCCGTTCCCCGCCAAAGCTTTGCTTCCCCGAATTTTAGTAACGAGATCACACAAAATGCAAGCCTAATTATGGCAAAAATTATGAGCCCAATATTAAAATAATCAAACAATAAGGCCTAAACAAAAAAGAGAAATTAAACTAATAAATTAAGGATATATATATATATATATATGTAATTTTAATTAATTTTCGGGGAGGAAAAACGGGTTCGGGGACGGGTACATGTCTCCGACAGGGAGCAGGGGGAAATTTCCCCTGCACTGCCCCCATCCCAATCGGGTCCGGGGAATTTTTTCCGCTGCGGGGCGGGGCCCTGACAGGGTTGGAGAAACCCTGCCCCGTTGCCATCCCTAAGTGTAATCAACCCAAAGGCTCTTATGCTTGTCTGTAGTGATAGTACAACATAAATGTAAAATTATTGAATTTTTGAGAAATTTTTAATAGCATGGGGATAGATAGTTTTGGAGGATTATTATTAAAAAATTCCCGCAAATATTCTTAAATAATAGCTGAGTTTGGTTAAATTTGTCACCTTATTATGAACATTGACTATTTTTTTTTTATGTTAAAAATCATGAGGTACTGAAAAGTCAATAATCTCAAAAATATAGTATGCTTAGCACAAAATGCGGTCTCTGTGCTGACAAAACACTGTCAATGTGCATTTTGTCTAATGACCCAATGACTTTAACATCTTATAATTTTTAAATAAACCTTCCCAAAAATTTTGAAGGCAGATAACAAACAGAGCTCCACTGACCAAAATTTAGAGTCAAAATTTTAGGGCACATATGTGAATTTGAGTACTCATTTTTATGAGTTCCATAACTACTAACACTTCATGCTTAGTTTCTTGTACTTGAACTTTATTTCTCTACTAAAAATTTGCGAGCGGATTTTAGTATATCTGATGAAGCAAATAATACGCAAAAACGAGCTAAACAGAACATAATTAAGGTGCACTAATGAATACTGAAGATCTTCCACTGAAGTTGGAAGACACAGGTTATTTAACAACCCAATTGTAGCCTGTTTAAATAAAAGGCTCGATCACAACTATCTCTAGACACACTCTGGTTGAGAAACCTGAAACTCTACAAATTACAAATGAAAAAACAAACTCATTCTATCACAGTTTTTTTTTTTTTTTTTTTTAACAATAAGTAAAAGCTGAACTCAGAGTATAATCTCTGTATCTTCTGGTTCACAACAAACCTGCTTGTTGGAACCGAAGCCTCCTAGCAGATCAAGCAAGATAAATAAGACTACCCTATGTAGTTCAATCACGCCAGTTTTTACTTAAGTGGCAAAGAATTCATAAGAAAACTGAAGATTGATGACGTAAAAACTTGGAAATCTTCAGCTATGCCAAAAGAATACTCTTGTCATTGTAAATAGCGATTAGTATACCGAGTATTGAGGGGGATCTTCACTTCCATGTTTGCTGTCGCTGAGGAACATGAGCTACCAGTTCCTGCATAAGTTGAAGACAGTATTGAGAGTCTGCTTTTGTACGAAGTTGAAAGAGATCACATCAATAGAAGTGGGAATTAGTCTGTTTGGTTTGGGTATGGGTTGTAACAGGGTTCATTCGAGTTGCATCTCTTGGGTTAGTGGGTTTAGTATCATTGGTTTTTTTTCAATCAGCATTGAGGGGCAGGGAGTAGCGTTTAGTTTCATTAAAAACGAAATCAGGATTGATTACCTCTGAGTACCTCCCATGATCATGGTGCAAATGAGAGCTTTTGACAATGTTTTCCCACTTGGCACCAGCAATAGGATTAGCATTGGCATTCTGCTTCCTAGATTGGAGCTTCGAGTTGAGGCTCGAGTAAGAAACCGAGTTCCTTGGAGAAACTGCAGGAAACTTACGCGATAGCCAAGATTCTGATGGTGATTTAGGCAAAGGAGGATTAAGCGGGGACTGACCTCCAGCTCGGTCATCTCTGACTACAACGAGCTCTCTGCAAGTATTTCTGTTTGCCATATTTGAAGCCTCTGAGGAATTAAACCTCTGAACAAGAGGTCCACTCATTCCCCTTGCCTTCATAATTTCCAGTCTCCCACTTTTCGACAAATCCCCAAGCTCATTTCCTGAAGCATCAACCTGCCTCTTGGCCTTTGGTAAGTTCAGAATTGAATGAGAGACTTTTGCAATATTCACAGAATCTATGTACGTGGTTTCCTCAATAGTTGTGTTCCTTCGTATTTGCTCAAATCTCCTGGAATCCTTTAGCCCGGATTTAGCCTGGTTTTCATCACATGGGCTGACCCTTTTGGGCACTGCTAGCACACCTACTCCCTTTTGGTAAAGAGTATGGGGCGATTCATTCCGATATGGGCTGCTCCTCCTGGAGGAATTGCGGTAGGGAGACCCACTTCTAGTAGTCTGCAACTCCCCAGAATAGAACATGGGCCTGGATGTAAACTTCGGCTTTTGGAGCTCACAGCTTTTGAATGCTGGTTCCACTTTGTGCTTGGGATTACTACATGGAACATGCTGAAAGACATACACGCAGATTATAAGAAACTGAGAATGAGGGACACACCATGATTTCATTTCATTGTTACTAGCAAGCCTAGAGACAGACCTCGCGAATGGGTCAGGTTAACATTAGATTAGGTCAAAACAGATAGGTGGAATGTTCTCATTATGTGGGGGTGTACGTGGTGTTATTTCAGTTTGGGTCATACTAAGGATCTCTAGTCAGTTTTGCAAGGAGCTTGTGACCTATCAACAAAATGCAATCAGTACTGATCAGGTAATTTCCAGGCTGATTTGGTCTGTTTTCCATCGGTCGATCAGGTCAGATTTGAATATGAGTAATCATGCATGTTTTGGGCAATTTTTTCAGCTTAGATTGTAGATGACTCAAAGTAAAATGTCTGTCTAGACTGTTGTATGCTTTCTTTATAAAGAGTATTAGGCTGTCAATGGTTTATAATCCAGGGTCTAATGGACCTAGTCTTTTCGCAATCAGAGGTAACACTGCTGCATTTACATATGAAGCCTGAATCCCCCTACTGCCACGTGTAACTTCCTTGCAATGGGTTTGGATTTAGATTTGGATCTGGCTGTGTATTGGTTCTGCCTGGTCTAAATTAGAGATTATGCAACAGATCAAAGGCTGAAGCAACATGCTTGAATCAGACATAACTAAACTTACCTTTGACAGCTTTGGGCTGGGAGACTTCCAGGATCTATGCTTAACCAAGTTGCCGACTTTGCTGGCAGAAGACAGAGCACTTTTAGACCTACTTTTCATGGAAGGCAGCGGATTCAAGAGGCGAATAGAGTTCTTAGAGCAAAACCAAGGGAGGAATCCACAAGCTTTGATCTTAACGGATATGGCACTCTGCTCATCACAGCCTTCTTCTTCATCATCGTCATTCTCGCTTTCTTCTGAACCAATGTCTTGACCCATGTATGGCACAATGTTACACACATTTCGACTAGGTGGGGGTGTCTTGGCTCTAGGAACCAATGCCTTAGCCTCCTTAGGCTGCTCGACAACCACAAGCTGTTTTCTTGAAGCATACTGAGATGGCTCCAATGTCATGGCCTTGGCTGCAGGCAAGAACCGATCCATCATGAAATCCCGAGCCCTAAGATCCGCTGAGCCATGCACAGGTTGCTTTATCTCAGGGCGTTCAGAAGCACTTAAGCCACTGATACTACAGTTGACAGAAGACGACTCGAGTTGGGAAAGAGTGTCATGTGCATCAGAAAATGTGTTGGCATCATCATTCTCAGACTCGGAACTGGCATTCATATCCGAGGTATCATTTAAGGACGGATACTTGTTTAAGATGGCAAGTTCCCCTGACAATTTGGTGTGAGATCGAAAGGTGTTCAGCTCCCCCGAAAACTTCTGAGGTCTGAGAGTGTGAAGCTCACCAGAAAGCTTATTTTGTGGTCTTAGAACATTCAGTTCTCCTGACAATTTGTTTCGTGGCTTCAGAACAACCACCTCCCCAGATAGTTTGTTGGGTGTTCTGAAACCACTCAATTCCTCAGACTTCCTGCTTGGGAAGGCTGGTGGAAGTTTAGGAGTGCTGGGAATCTCTTCAGGGCTTTGCACCTGTGATCCATTTGAGCCTTTCACTTTACCCGGGATTTGTTCCCACACGAAGGGAACAGAACCCGGCTTGACAACCTCCCTCATGTTCAAGTCAGATTGCTCAGATGGGGCTGTGACTCGAGTGCCTTCTGAAGGGGGGTCCCTTCCCCTGTCATCCCCTGAAGGGCGCAATGGGGATGAATAACGTCTTGCAGACATGAGGGGAGCACTGAAATTTAGTTGTTTCTTCTCCATTGGAAGAGACTTTCAGAGGTGAATCACGCAAATTCTCAGAAATGAATTCCTGCCAAAAACAAGGAACACAAGGACAATAAAATTGTATCAGGAATATTTATCAGGAGCATAAATGATTGATCTCATATCTTGCCTATAAAAGCGTAGCATGTCAGGAATTGATGATAGTGAATTAACACCCAGAAATAAACAAATTTAATGCGATTAAGTACACAACCAGAGGGAGATACAGGAAAAGAAACAATGAGAAAGAAAATAAATGCAGTCACGTTTTCTATCAAGATAATGTGAGTAAATGCACAAAAGGCTGATTTTTAAAGCCTACCCCTTCTCAACCACTTAATTTTGCACTGACAATTAAGGAGGAATTTGGAAAATGACGAAGGGAAATTACAGAAATGAAGAAAAAAACATAATCTGAAAATGATACATGTATTTCTGACTGCACGAATAGCAGGCGTTGTCCAAGAGGACAATATCATGGAGACCCACCAGATTACAAACATGAACTACACTCAAAAAAAGAAAAAAGAAAAAAGAGCTAGGATGAATCCTAGCTTCGGCATAATATAGGAGATCGAGATGTATGCAGCCTTGCCTCGAGATGATGCAGTGTTGGCAATTTGGAGAGATACTGAAGGGAATTATAACCAAAAGTTAAATCATCTTGAAGCAAAATGCACAGTTGATTTCCAAGTTAAGAACCAGAGTTTCAACACAACCCAAGTAATTAAGCTTCTCGACTAAAAATCTACTCAGAAGAACACACAAGGAAGCATAAGATCAAAATGGGAGATCTATTTCCAAGTTGAACAGGCACAGTTTTCATCCAAATGAAAGCTCACAATTTCAACATGTCCATCCCAAAACTTCTCAATTTTCATAATTGAATTCACTCAACAGAGCACAAATTTACATAAAGTGCAAGAAAACCAAAAGGTTTCACCATCTACAAGTAGAAGAACACAATTTCAACATTCCCATCTCAAATTTCTTTAATTTTTTTCACTAAATTCATCCAAATGAAAGCATAATTGAATACGAAGCACAAAAGAACAAAATGGCTTCCACATTTACAAGCAAAAATAATCTAAATTTCAACATACCCATGTCAAAAATGTTCAATTTTCTTCAGAAACCACACCGAAAAGTAAGCAAAATTATAATCCACAACAAACCAAACTGGCTTCCCCATTTACAAGTTGAAGCATCACAAATTCAACACACCCATCTTAAAATTCTTAATCTTTCTTGACAAAATCCACTCAAAATGGGCTCACCTTGAATCCGAATCAAAAACCCATGAGCAAAATCAACAACAAAACTCACATAATTTGCTGAAGAGGAAAGAGAGGAGTGAGAGGGGGTAAAAACAAAAGAATTACCTCTCTGCTTTCACTATTTAAAGACAAGATAACCCGTGAATTGCAATTATAATTCTGAGGGCAATGATACTATCAGGCGTTTGGGGGTATTGAGTAGAAATCAAGGCAAACCACCCACGACAAAGAAGAGTTTCACAGAAAGAGAGAGACAGACAGAGATTAGTTATAGAGTGGGCTGCTCTGCTTTTGATCTTTTTGGACATCCACTTATTAGAGTTAGAGAGAGAGAGAGACAGAGAGAGACAGAGAGCGAGGAAATTTAGGGTAGGAAAAATCGTTGATTGACATTTATCCCTAACTTTTCTCCTTAAGTTTAGGCATGTTAGGGGGCCTACTTGGGCAATCAAAAAGGACAGAGAACAGAGAGAGAAACAGAGAGGAGAGAAAGAAAGAAAAACAGAGGGAGGAGAGAGAATGTTTGAGTAGACTCACTGGTCAGTCAGTCAGTCATCATCACTGTGCTACGGCTTTTAACGACCAATAACGGATCAAGGAGATGGTATAAACATGTATTTTGTAAAATAATTGGGACATGTTTTGATGATATCATATCATATGAGTCTCCCGTCTCCACTGTGCTTCTGACAAGGTGCTTCAGACAAAATTTGGTAAGTTTTGGCGTGTTTAGTTGATTGATTCATAAAGTAATTAATTGATCCACAAATTGATAGTATTTTTGGGTGGGTTGGTAGTAATGGAATGTTAAAACAATTTTAATTGAGTTGATTATATTATTCCTATAAGGCTATATTAGTATTGATCGATGAAAATGTGTAATGCTTGTGTAGTTCGAACAAAGAGAGATTGTGTATTTATGCATTTACTATATAATTTAGTATATATCGATGCAGGTTGTTGTAATTGGTTTGAACACTTGTTTTCTTTAAACAAGATCTAGGATTCAAGTTTTGTCAATAAAGAATATATTATTCGATAACTCTACCCATTTATAAACCAACAATAACTGGTTCCAATGAAATAGATGCCAAATGACTAATATATATATACATAATCTAGTGTGTGACCCACATATTAAGTACATATCTTAAAACTTTAGACGTATGCTGAATTTCTTTTTTAATTTTAATGCCAATGAAAATCTATACTCTAAACAAAATCTAAAAACTTATGCTCAAATCCGATTTGATTTATACAACAGAAATTTACACCGGTAAATGGAGATTTTAAGTTCTAAAATTAAGCAAAAAAAAATCAAAATTATCTTGTTGCGTAATTAGTTATTAAAAAAATGTAAGTCCAAAAGAAACTCTTCATATGTCAATCAAAGGGAAGGATTGAACAAGGTCAAAAGCACAAAAAATGAGTTTCTTCTGAACTACGTTTTCATGAAAAATCATTTTGACCGTTGCCCTCATGGCTCATGCCTTGGTCACCCACCAAAATTAAATCTTTCATGCTTCCATGCATGACCATGACATTCACTCCGTTGAATGGTAGGCCGAGAACTTTAATCCGATCCCACGCCGATGAAATTTGACATTAATTGCTTCACTTTCCACTAGCATATTCATTTCAAGAAAATGGTCTAATTACTTTTCAATGTTTATGGTAGAAAAACTAAACTTATTATAGAACAATAATATCTTAATTTCAATTAACGAATGATTAAATACAAACAAATTATGCTACTTATTTTTATTGAAATTATTTATAAATTTACTTTATATATATGGTTGTCTTTTTTACAATTTAATGAGATGCAAATTAATAAAATATAAACTACGCATGCCCAATGACTAAATCCAAGAATTCTGATAACCATTTGATAGAGCTAACATGACAATCTGCAAATAAGTGAAAATAGGAATTAATGGCTCGATTTCAGTTAAGTGTAGCCTCAAAAATCCCTTAAAAAAAACTATAGTTGTACTAAATGATTGATCAACTAGAAGAGAAAATCAAATTACTTTTATCTTTTACTCTTTTTTAGACCAAATACTTGTAGTGGGAGATATGGGGAATTGGAATAAACCTAACATTTTCTGTAGTCATTAACTTGCTAAACCTAGTGGTAAATATTTAAGAACACTTAACATATATAAAAAGAAAGAAGTATAAACAATAAACAAATAAACATAAGTTGACTTTAATTACACCAAAACATAATGAGCAATTCAATACCTTAAATATGATTGCTTATATTGAGGAATGAGGAGACTTTAGAAACCTAAAGTAGGTAAGTTAGTTATGTAAAGCATGCATAATATATACTTTCAGATTGCACCTTTTGACTACAAGTAAATCTTTAGGGTTCTCTTTTATTCATTGGGATTTTGAGATGAGCAACAAAAGACCGTGAGGTCGGCCACTGTTAGGCCATAATCATATCATAGTGTAGGAGTAGAATACATTTCAAACGAAAGTAAATCAACTCAAACACAAAATCGAAGGATCTCTCTAAGTAAGACATTCGTATTATCCTGCTTTAACATGATTTATATCAGGTGACAGAGTTGTCAATATCGTCGCTTTTCTTTTGATGTTTGTTACTTCAATTGATGAAGTCCATAAAAATTGATATCAGAATTTTTGATTCAAATTTCAACTACATCGACTTTTTATATAGAGATGCACTTAGATGGAGAAAGAGGGAAGGTTTGTATGTATGTATGATGCTTATATGTATTCTGGCCCCCTCTTTGTTCCATTTGAGGCTGTAGATATCGCTCGACAAATGTTTTATTAGGGGCACCTTGGTTTTTTGATGTACGCCACTAGGGCA
>JACYFF010031959.1:1288384-1345067 GCA_017589665.1 Selenicereus undatus
TTATTATTATTATTATTATTATTATTATTATTATTATTATTATTATTTGAAAAGAAGTGGCTTACAAATGTCTTAATTGCTTGAATTGATTTTAAGAGTTACTTTTTTAATTTTTCTGTTTTCAATAATAATAAATATAAATAAAATACTTGCTGAATTATCAATTACAATCGGACATAATATGGTGATACATATAATTAGCTTGACAAACATAATGAATTTTTATGATATTTGAGATTTTTAATTTTAATTGTATGGACATAGACTTATAATTTACTAAATACATTTGTGCCATAATTTCAAAATTTGGTAGGAAGTACTTTGAAAACTTTCAAAGTCCAAAGACCATTATCAAAATTGTTGATCAAGAGTTGTTAGGGAATCGGACCCCATGAGATGATTTTGATTTGATTCGTCCAATACACTAACCACACATTCTCATACTTACTTACTTACTCTAGACAGAAAGAGAGAGAAAGGGCAATCATTCACCCCATGAAATTCATCCAAAAGCCCACACACAAAATCAAGAGAAAAAAAATAGCTTAAAGGACCTCCTAATACAGCTATTAATAAACCCCTCTTTGCCGCCTCCCCCCCCCCCCTCTTTCTCTCTCTCCTTTTTCCTTCCTTTTCTCTCTCTCTCTCTCTCAGACACATCTAGCCATGAGCTTATCACATATGTACAATGAACAAACTATGCGAGAAGTGAGCGTTAACTAGCTCAACTGATAAAATCTCTAAAAGTTATTACCAGTTTGAATCTCGTCTACATCGACGGCAAAGGTGAGAATGAAACAAGAGCACCAGGCGCAACTGAAGAAGAGCATAAGGTGCTGCATATCGTGCATCTTCCCATGCGGAGCCTTCGATGTGGTCCGCATCGTCCACTCCAACGGCCATATGGAGGAGCTCACGTGCACCGTACGCGCCTCCGATGTAATCCAATCCCACCCCAAACACCTCCTTAAAAAACCCTCCTTCGATCCCACCAACCACCGCCCCATCATCGTTGACGTCTCTCCCGACTCCCTCCTCCACCGCGGCAAGATCTACTTCCTCATCCCGGCTCCACCACCACCACCTCAAACACGATCTCAGCCGTCCGATCGCAAGAAGACGATCAAGAAGCAGGTGGCCCCACGATCTTCCTCGTCGACGTCGGCTTGTGCCACTTCATCAGCGAGATCATCGACGGCCAGGAGGCGGCAGCAGGCTGGCAGCTGTGGTAACAAGTCGATCTGTGGAAGGGCAGATGCGTCCGATCAGTACTTGAGTGAGATATTGAGTGAGAAGGTTGTATCATCCATGGGGAGTAGAGAGAGAAGAAGAGGGAGGGTCGGGGTTTGGCGTCCTCATTTGGAAAGCATTATTGAAGCTCTTTAATCATATTTCATCAATGAAATTCCAATACCAATTAATTCTTCAGCATCATCACTTTAGTCATGGTTGTTGCTTTTTTTTGGGGTTTATCTATTAAAAAAAATTAATTGGGCACTATAAGTGGATTAGCTAGGAGAATACAATTGTTTATTTCATTGTCATTGCAAATGAATGTCAAATATTGATGTATATGAAAGTGAAATTTAAATATATCAATATAGGTTGGTTCAAATAATTTGATATTTATTTTTCTTAAGTAATGTCTTGGGTTCGAGTCTTATGAATAAAGAAAATCTGTTATAAGAGAGTTTTATCCTTTGTTGGACCAGCAGTAGCTCGATTATAGTAAAATGGAGAATTCAAGATCAGAAAAATAAAAAAGTTAAATTTTAATATCAGATAATTAATAACAATTTCTGGGCCCATTTGTTGAGCCAACAAATATGTATTATACTTAGGTCTAATTTTCAGATGAAAAGATACACCAATCAACTTGGTAAAGTATATGATCTCAAGGTATTGTACTAAAGCTCAGCGTAACAGTCACCCAGATATAAGATTTCTATCACCTTTGTTAGAATTCAGCAGAGTTTCATGTACTGTTTTTGATTGATGAATAATCTCATGTTCCTTCTGCAGTAGTGGATGATTAAAGTGTGTACTTAACAACTGTTTGGACTTTTTTATAATTTTTTAATTTTCTGGAGTTATACCAAACTAATTAATAAACAAAATAGGAAGTAGTTTGGATAAGTTTGATTTAATTGTGCTTTGACATAATTTTTTTTTACATTAGATTATTTATAAAAAAAAAAGGGTTAAAATTTAGATTGTTCGCTACAATTTTAACACATTTGTTGAAATTTTTTTGGATTAAATTATTCACTGTAATTTTCTCACATAAAAAGTAATTAATATATTTAGTGGAACGTGCGTACACCACACTGAAAATTAAGATAATTACAGAAGTGGGGACTCTTTAGTTCCTTTTCACATTATCTTTGAACGCTTTCTCAGCTTTATAAGCTTAAAAACTAATCAATAATTGCAATCACCTTTTTTTTTAGCAATAATTTGATTGATTAAATCAGAAAAAGAGAATGCTCCCCATCCCCCACGGTTGCTTTCTGCTTATATTGGGGGGGGGGGGGGGATTTACAGCATTTTGGTTTTTGAAGCAGACCAGACAACCATATAAAATATGCTAATTCGTACATATAAGGTTGTCATTTTATGTTAATTTATACTAATCAGCTAATCCAACGACTAGATTTACCGAATACATTTATTTCAACTGCTCATTTAAATAACTATTTGCTAATAGCTAAATTAGAGCCGCTATTCACTGCCTGAACTGCTAATTTTACATAACAGAACCATAGACTCATTATTTAATTTTCTGTGAGTTATATTTTCCTCTTTTTTTTTTTTCTGTTTGGGCAGTTTGCACCTTCACTCTCTTGTATGGCGCCTTATTTTTCTAAACCTTCCTTTCGTTTTACCGCCATATTTTTAAAAAATATACCTGTGTTTAATAGGCCAACTGTCTAAATAGGGATACAAAAAAATTTATAGAAACATATCGGATACAAAATATTTGAATATACATTTTTTAATAGCAATTTAAATGTTTTACCAAGTTATTTTGAAAATTCAAAGACTTAATAATGGTAGTAACTAACTAAGGGTAAACTTAGGTATGTTTAAGGTATCAATATATCTAAATATCCGTCGTTTCAAAAACTTAAAAATTTGTATGAAAATCATCAAAATTTATTGAAGAAGATATCGGAATTTAATCAATACTATCAGAACTCAAACGGTTAATGAAACCTCTGTGTGTAAAGTTACGGAATTCATCCCTGTAAGATCGGAGCATGACATTAGGTTGATATAGCCTTGAAGGCTGAAGGCCCCCATCATAATTGGGGAACCAAGATGAGAATGGTGGGTTGGGCTGGCAAACATGTGTGTGTTTCATATGTCATGATGTAGTGATCAATTACTATGGTTGTCCTAGTTGGTTGAAGGATTTGTAATTAATGGCCATGGCATTAGTCATTAATGCATTGATATTATTAGTAGATTGAAGAATTGGCTATGGCGAGCAAAATGGTGTTGAAAAGGTTTTATTCCAAATATTGACCAAATAAAGAACTAAATTTTTTGAAAATGTATTTATGAAAAATTTCATATAAAGAAATTAAATCTTTATCAAAAAAATATAAAGAAATTAAATCGACTGAATGGTTCATTGTATATTGTATACTCAGGGTCTGTTCTTTTCGTATGTAAATGGGGTGGGTAAAAGGTTGAAGTGGGTTGAGCTTAGTTGAAGTGGGTTGAAGTTAGTATTTTTTTTTTAAGTGGGTTGAAGTCGGTTAAAGTTGGTATATTTTTTTGTGGTGAGTTGAAGTGGGTTAAAATAATGAGAATGTAATTATATGTGATAATTTATGAAGTTATTATAATTTTTAGTACATTTTTTCGCTGAATGGTAATTTCATAATTTTGTACCTATTTTTCTGGAAGTTTGAGGCCAGCACAACTTGCCAATTATTTTTAAGGATTTGGGTTACAAAATTTATTGATAACAACTTTTTATACACGTGCCTTTTTTTCATGGGTAAATTTGAAAATACCAACCTCAACCCACTTCACCCCACTTCCACTATCAACTAAAGTTCAATTTATGACATTAAAAAAATTCAATCTACTTCAACTGACTTCAATCTATTTCAACCCACCTCACCTTTTTATCCGCCCTAATTTACTGACGACGATAACAAGCCCGTATTTGAAAATTTAGATATAACAAAAGAAAATAGTATGATCGTAAGTGTTACAAAATATATCAGCAATATAGATTTGTTGTTAATTTTTAAATGTAGAAGTTGGTTGAAAATATAACATTAGCTTTTTTCTAATTTTATAAAATACGAAAAATTAAGTTGAGGAAAATAATAAAAATATGATGTAATTTGAAAAGCGTGTGACAACAAAATATGATGATGATAATTTGAAAATTAAAATGGAATCGGATCTAATCAATATTGCCTGATGCATCATGATAATCAACAAAATGAAATCGATTTTAGTCAATTCAAAAATACCAACCTCAACCCACTTCAACTTCCTTTCATTAGTTTAATCAAGTTTAATTTATCACATCAATAAAATTCAACCCACTTTAATGTACCTCAACCTACTTCACCCTTTTACCCACTCTAAGTTACTTAGAAATTTTCACCATTTTCAAATCATATTACTTTACAAAAATAATTAAATCTCACATGACACTTTACAAATTATTAAATTTATGAAGGGGTGAGTTCAAGTTGGTTGAGGTAGGTTGAGATGGGTTGAAGTGGGTTGAGGTTAGTATTTTTTTTTTCAGGTGGGTTGAAGTGGGTTGGAGTGGGTTGGAGTTGGCAAATCTACAATGACCTACAGAAAGAACAGGGCCTCGACATATAAATTTCTTCCGTACCAAAAAAAATTATATAAATTTCTTGATTAAAAAAATAATTATAAAATTTTATATAAAGCTTGTGAACAACTCATATTTGAATTGGGCGAACTATCAATCAAGGTTAAATACAAATTTAGGAAGATTAATACAACGAAACTTGACCTGAAAATTATGACATTGATTGTAGTTCCCTTATTTTTTAAGTCTTTGTAACCCCTCCCATTTCTTAACAAGTTATGATGAGCTTGGCAAAATTTTGGTAGAGGATAATATTGGTGTGACTATGTGTACCATAACTCTATGTAGTCGAAGTTAGTTATTTCTTTTTATAACCTGGTGTGGCCTGCTTGTCTTTCGCACGAAAAGAGTCACAAGATTTATCATGTGTAATTTTAACGCTGTTAAATGAAATGGCAAAAGCCTTATTTGGCAAAGAGTTTTTTAGTAAAAAAAATATTTTTTTTACCAAAATTAGTTTTTTGACCAACTAAAAAAGCTAATTTAGGTGTTTGGTGAAAGAACTTTTTAAAAAAGTTTTTTGGGTCCAAAAAGCTAATTTGAAAAAGCTAATTCCATGAGCTTTTTAAAGAATTAGCTTTTTGTCTCACAACTTTGTCAAAAACAGTTAATTTTACCAAACAATTTATCAACAAATAGCTAATTCAAACAGCTAGCAGCTAACAACTAATACAAACAGCTAACAACTAACAGCTAACAGCTGTTTGCCAAACAGGACCAAAATCTCAATAGTATAGCCATAGACAATACTTTTGCCACAGCATGCCACTTAAATTGGGTTAGTTTAGTTCACCCAAATAGCCATGCATATAAATAATTGTTTATAGTGTGCACTTCATTTGAATTTTACGAGTTGCATTGACTTAAAGCCTCTCCTAGACTTCCTCCCCTCTCGAACAAAAAAAAAAAACAACAACAAAGAAGCTCTAAAACTACAAATCAAAATAATTCATTACTATCATGTTTTTACTTCGTTGTGGAACGATAAATTCAACAGATCAGGTCATTAGAGAATTTGTTAGTACTTTTTTGTATTACTAATAATGTAGTGTAATAATAGATATACATGATTTGAATTGGGTCATTGATGCTGATTTCCGAAGAATTATTGCTTAGGTTAGGTATGGCATACGCACGCGCCACAAAGTGCATTAATCAGCAATATTCACTCTATCATTTGAAAATCTTTATCCCAACGCATGGATCTTTGTTAGTCATAAAGAGAGTTTTTGAATTTTAATAATCTAAGCCGTGGGGATTGATTTCTTATGATCCGTTCCTCAAAAAGATTCCCCATGCTCCAACATTGGCCGATTTATTATCAAAAATCCGTGCTAAAAAAATATGCTTCGATTCCAATTTACTGTTTTTTTTCATTATATAGATTATTGAAAATATATGGACCTAGAGTCCAAATTATTAGATAGTTTTTCTCAAGGATGAATACATTTTTTTTGGATCAAACTCAAGGTTGAATAATCAAAAGGCCCTAAAGTTCATCATATTATTAAAATTCAAAAATCCATAATAAAATAGGAAACGTAAAACCCAAATGACAAATATCAAATTCCGGAGAGGAAGCCTAATTGTCCCCTAAAAATTCCCTAATCCGGCCACATCCCCGCAACGTCGGCTCACGCGCCTCTCTCACTCTCTCTCTCTGTCTCGCATCGATGTCCTACCGGCGATCTCACGTTACGTCACCCACCCCTAAACCGAAAACCCTTTCCCCCCCTTATCATGCGCTTCACGCTTCTCCCCACCGCCGGCGCCCTTTCTTATCGCCGCTCTCTCTCTCTCTCATTCCAAACCTCTCCCTCTTTCTCTCTCCTCCATCCTCTCTTTATCTCTCTCTTTCCACCGCATCGCCGCCGTAGCCTCAGCCACCAACTACCTCTCCTTCTTTCTCTCAAACGTTTTCTGTCTGTATAGATGGGTGAATTTCCGGACTCATCGACGCCGCCGGCGATGAATTCCCGGCCGATTCCGGCGAGGGAGGACTGCTGGAGCGAGGACGCCACCTTCACTCTCATCGAAGCCTGGGGCCAGCGCTACATCGAGCTCAACCGTGGAAATCTCCGCCAGAAACAATGGCAGGAGGTCGCCGATGCCGTCAACGCCCGCCATGGCCATAACAAGAAAGCTCGTCGGACCGATGTTCAGTGTAAGAATCGCATCGATACTCTCAAGAAGAAGTATAAGATCGAGAAGGCTAGAGTTTTGGAATCCGCTGGAATTTACAAGAGTTCTTGGCCTTTCTTCGCTCCTTTGGATGACCTAATTGGATCCACCATGCCGCTGAAGAAGCTCTCTCCTTCGCCTCAGATCGCTCCTTCGCCTCCGATTGCACCTTCGCCGCCTCCAATGGCGGTGCCGCTGCTTCCTCATCGCGCCGCCGCCGCTACCGCCACTGCTACTCCGGTTCTTCCTCAGAAGCGTCCGTCTCCTGCTGTGGCGTCTACGACGCCGTTTCGAGGGGAGGAGTCGTCGTATTTCCGGAAGAATTATTCCGCCATTGCTGCCGCTGCTGCTGCGGCTGAAGCAGCGGAGAGCGAGGAGGAGGAGGAGGATGAGGAGGAAGAGGAGGAGGAGGACGCGGAGGTGAGCGGTGGAGGAAGTAGTGAGGCGGATGGTATAAGGAAGCTCGCGAAGGTGATTGAGAAGTTCGGGGAGGTGTATGCAAGGGTCGAGGCTGAGAAGCAGAGGCAGATGATTGAATTGGAGAAGCAGAGGATGCAATTTGCTAAGGAGTTGGAGTGTCAGAGGATGCAGATGATGGTGGAAATGCAGGTTCAGCTTGAGAAGATTAAAAGAGCCAAGAGGTCCGACTCTAATGGTGAGACAATGCTATGTCTTATTCTCCCTCTTATTTTGTAGTTGCCTTTTGCTTTTCTACATTGTCTTGTTATTGGGTTCCTCAGAAGGCTATATTTAATATAATAGAATTGTGGTTATTATATAATGTTACTTGAAGCATATTTATTCTAATATAAATGTAGACGTGGCTGTTTGAAATATACAAATTGCCTTTGGTTGTCAAACATGATCTCAAATGGTTTGGGTGCTTTTTCAAAGGTCCAATTTGTATATTCCATCTAATGGGTTCCAAGAGCGTGAGATGATATGGATTCATGTTATTAGATTTTGGTTTCTGGTTTCTATCATGTGTTGTGAGCTGTGACTTCATAAATACAACAAACAGTTCTGTTAGTTCTTGTATAATCTTCAGACATAATTCAGTTAACAAAAACCTAAAAGAACATTGTTAGATGTTTGTTTGGCATGGTTCTCTTCATTTGAACTTGTCTTGTATCTGTATATGTATAGATGTATAGTTGTCCTGTTTTACCACCATAGGAATGCCAGTTCACATATAAATGTACTTTGTGAATGTCCCTCGATTTTAACTCTCTTTCTGCTTGTTATTAGTTGTGAAGTGGCATGCGATCAATGCATTTCAAGGGTCTAGTGGAAACATCCCCTTTGTTAAATGTGAGGCAAAGTTGCCTGTGTTTGACCTCTACCTAGCTGCCCTAAGTGGCACCATAAACCTCCCCAAACCCACCTTGTAAAGATCAGTTTATGTCCAAGGCATATACTGTTGATGACCTGCACTCCCCTGCACAATGAGACCATTTAGCTAGGACGAAGCACTTAGTGGCGTGGGGGTTGTTTGGCTTGTCACTTACTAGTTATTTTTTTGACTACGATGTTACAATGTGTGTAGACTTGAGTTAGTTTTCAGTGTTATGCACCCTAAGTTAATTGAATGTAGTTCATGGACTCTTCACATTGAGCTTTGGCTTCCCCTTCATCTAAATATCCGAACATGTTCTAGACATTCCTCTGAATAATTTCAATGACCATGATGGATACCCTTCTATAGATTGTAAACCTTGATTTCAGAATGCTCGAAAAGAGACATTGTGGTGGTATATAGGACACTTTGAGTTGGATAGAATGGTCCTTAAACAACCCAAACATATTTAGGGGTCAAGAGGAGTACTTGTTTACAATTTGGCAATAACTCAAAAGCATTTTTCCCAAATCCTGAAAACCTTGTATCATGCTAATGGTTTTTTTTTTTTGGACTTTCGATAAGCCCCACAACTCTTCCTTTAATACATTTTAGAAGTTAGGATGGTTAAAACTTCCCTCTTCAATGACCATGACACTTTTAGCCGCACCATATTGTCTATGTTGAAGTGGGATCTGAATACAACCACAAATGGGCACTGTTTTCATGTATGATGGACTCACCTGTTAGAATGGTCCTAAAAACTGTGAATGTTTGGAGGAGCAATTAATCATCATTTGAGAAGTTATGGGACATTTTCTGAGAATCTTGAAAATCATTTGTAATAGTATTTATTTTAGGAGGTCCTAAGAGGCTTTGAGCACTCTAAATCGGAAACCTCTTATGACAATTTAAATATTGCTCTAGAGCATTTTAATCTCCTATTGGTTTCATTAAATCACTCTTGTAAGACTTTCTGAGGCATCTTATACAATGCCCCAAAAACAGGCTTTGTGGTGGCATATGATGCCCTTCAAAGTTCAAACTATCTGGAATGGAACTCAGTTACTGTAGAACTTTTTGAGAAATTATCAATAGCACATGCTCACCAAATGACTGCTCCCTAGACATTAAAAATGCCAGAAACTGCATATAATAAACTTTATTTTAAAGATTTCTAGAGGCTTTGCCAATGTACCTTTAAAACCTTTGAGAGCATTCCAAACATATGTTTCAGCAATTTCAACAAGCTTAAGGGCTTCATTGGTACTTCTTGTAAATTTAAAATTTTGATTCCATAAAGCTCGAAAACAGGGGGGAGATGAGGAATCATCTGCCCCCCTTATGCGATGAACTGAACATTATTAGGTCTCGAATTCTACGTGCTACACTTTAAACGGTATGGACAGTTTGTAAAATACCCTCGAACTTGTTAATGTTTAATAAGAGCATATCGTCACCATTTGACTACTTGAGCTTTTTCCTGAAATTCTGAAAACTGCATATAATAGACTTTGTTTTCTGCATTAGTCATTGAAATGGATCTCATTGGCAGTATTGTCAATGTGATTAAAAAAAATGCAACATAAATAGGCATTATGGTGTCATACAATATCCTTCAATCTGCCCACAGTTCTAAGATATCTAACATGTTGACAGGTTAGTAGAATAATAGGAGCACATACTCAGTTTTTAACTACATAGCGGATATTTTTCAAAAATATCGAAGACTATGCATAATAACTTTTCATTTTGGGGATTCTGAAAGGCTTTATGTTGCAGCATTATAATCTTCCTGCCTAGCAATCTCAATGAGCTGAATGGCCTCATTGACACCATTTTTCAGATTATAAACATGATGTTAAGATTTTCAAACTTCAAAAATGGTTATGTTCCTGCGTAATACAGTCTGAATGACCTGCATTGATCATAAAATGCCTGGAGTTTAGCTTATCATATTGACTGGTTCTCTGTACAATTCCCCAAAATTGTGGAAATCATCTTGAACTGCCTTCATTTTCTGGGACTGGGACCTGATAGGGCCTGATTGCTCTACCTTTTACGATGTTCTAAATGTCCTAAAGAATTTCAATGACATTGATGTCCCTATCGGCAACGCCCTATTGGTTTGGTTCATTGTTGCTTGCATCAATGTTTCCCTTGAGTTTTCAGTCTCCAATCTGTTCTTTCGGTCATTTTGTGGCATGTTATGGAAGGTGGCAGTTCCCAGTCGTCTTTCATTGCCTTGTTTTCAAGATGTGTACCTTGCAGGGCATGATGCAAATGTTTTTCTTGGTTTCACTCACGGTATCAGGCTCAAAAAGATTTGTTGGAATTATTCTTGGCTTTAATTTGCGACATTATGTTGCCTGGAGGAGGGGGCTTGGACAGGGCACCCCGCACTAATAGTAATCTGTATTTGTTATGACCACTTTATCTCTTTTTATTTGTTCTGTTGTCTCCAGTAACTTTGTATGTTGGCAGGACATTCTGTTTGTGTAGAGAGCTGGTATATTGAACCCTCAAGTTGAACCCGACATTTTAGCTGCTTTTCGGCAGACTGTTGTGATGGTTTTGGCTTATTTTCGTATTGTCTTTCTCAAAAAGATTATCACTTTCTAGTTTAGTGATGGCCGACCTTAGTGATCCACCTTTTTTTGAGATTTTGCCATGTCTGATCCACCTTGTTAATCTGGTGTTAGTTACATGTGTGCATTTCTGAAAATTGTTCTACTGTTGCATTTTCAGTCTATTGTGGTGTTTTCTTCTCCCAACTGTACCTTTTATTTTCACGATGACCCTGGAAGTGATTGTCCAACTTATTTTACTGTTTGTTTTTGGTTTATCTTTTTGTTTAAGGGTCTTGATGTCTTAGACCCACCATATTATTTGGTGAGTTTGTAGTTAATATTATGTGGATTACTGAAGATCTATGTACTTTAATTTTTTGGTTTATTTTGGTATTGTTTTCCCTATAAGTGACTTATATTTTCAATATTGATCATGTCATTGGTAGTTGATGTAGGGGATGGTATAGTTGTATGCGGCCCACTTCTCCTCAGATATGGGTTTGACCGTTGAATCCCAAAAGCAGGCACCCTTCTTCTTAAGCCCTGATCCAATTTTTTTTAAAAAAAAATCCTATAGAACTGTCCATCATCATGTAGGACTTTGTAACATTTAAGCTTCTGCTTCGCCATACCTTCTTTAACATTTACATTTATGTTAGTTTCTTTTCGTTTGGAAGTGATGCATCTCTTTGATTGGGATGTTATCTTGTGTGCTTTGGTCTACTTGTATGAACGATGAGATTGCTTCTTTTGTTGGATGTTACTTGCCAAGGAGTACAGATGTGAAAGGATTTTATTTTATTTTATTTCTTTTGGCCGGTGTCTTGCACCACCAGATTGATAATTATCAGCATGGTGTCAGTCTCTTAGTCTTCTTGGAAAAAACCAGCTTCTTTTTCAGAACTCAGAATTAATGCTTGCAAAGTTTCTGAATTGGGACCTCCACATAGTCTGTTAATTTAAGTATAATAATCTTGACAAGGTGTAAATGAGATTATCTGATGCCTCTGCCGCTACATACGTTAGTTGTAGGGTCTCCTGATGGAACATTAGGGACTTCACATGCTTATCTACGTTTGCATCTGTTCTTTGGTAGTCTGCTCTCCTAGCTTCATATTCCTTGTACACAGTGGGCATAGACACTTTGGGATTTAGGAACTCTCATTTGTGCTGACTTTTAGCCCCCCTTCCCTCGTAAAGAAAACCGAAGAAATAACACTTGGACTGAAAGGCCAAAAAAGGATTCCGGGAATCTCTGCTGCTTGTGAAGATAGAAATGATAAGCTGGTCTCAATCCGCCTTTAATTTTGATTTGAGCCGGATCTATCCTTGATCACTCATGGTTGCAATCAGATTTGTGAAGACGTGTCTTGACATCCTGATTTCACCTGGGCAGAAGTGCTCTGTTTTTAGTTTTCACCTGTGTCGGGTACTCAACATGCTCAACATCCTCACCGGTTTCCACCTCCAGATTGTACCTACACCAGTTCGCATTGTTCTGCTTAACAAAGTACTTTGTGCTCGCCACCAATAAGGAAAAGGATGGCGGTGTAGGTTTGTCAAACATAGATCAGCATCTAGGTTTGTTTGTCTGATCGTCTCTGGTCTGAATTGTGCTAGTATGATCAAACACTCAAACCCATCCGTTACTTATGTCATGGCTGATCCCCTACTAATGTCTTGACTCTTTTCTTCATGCAGATATGTACAGCTAGTTTACATGTATTTAGTTCAAGGCAGCTTTGGATCCCTTAGGCTTCAAACATGGTTGGAGGAAGATGCTAACTGAGGACAGACCCGTCATTGTGGATTACACAAAATCAACTTCCACGTTGATCCCAGAAAGACACGTTAAATCTTGGGTCATTGCTGTATTTGGGGCTGACCCCCTGCGTTTGTAATGTTAATGGTCGACACTCGGTTGGCCATACGATTTGAAAAATGAATGTGCAGGTTGGGGGAGAATTTCCCTGGATTATTGGAGAAAATTTACGTGTCATTTCTTCTGATTTGGTGCATTCTACAACTAGGTTCTTTGCTTATTGATTGGATCATGCATGCTATATGGTGTACTACTGTACTTAGCCCTTGAGACACATGGAGCGGGTACTTAGGTTGTGCATCCGAAAACTAGGTAACTTAACGTGTATATGGCTAAGTTGTCCAACATTCCAATTTAGGCCCTGTTCTTTTCATGGAGAAATCTTTAATGCCCCTAAATACTAGTTACCCGTTGATATTAAGTTAACAACACATTATTGTAATTGCAGCGGAGGTTTTATTGATTGAATGTATTACTACCGTCCTAAGTTTGACAAGGCTATGTATATATAATTACAATTTAACCTTCATATAATCTCCAATGCAACTGGATTAGGTGTCCCCTAACTCTCCCACTTAGGCATGCTTACTCAAGTTGTGCATTCACCATGATCTTTAAGCTTTGTTAAGTCTCCGTGTTATGCCAAACTCTACTGCGAGCATCTAATGGTGTCAAACTGCAAAAAGCACGAGTCCTTCTTTGACTTCTTAAGTCCTTTGGCTTGTTAGGGACATGATTGTCCACTTATTCATTGCTAAAATAGAAAATACAAAAATATTTCGAAAAATGAGCTGAAATCCAGTACGCTTATCCCCATATCGTGAAATGAACTTTTAAACAATTTAGTTGGGTGTTCGTATTTCAATTCATTCTAGTTCAAAAACAAGAGGGAGAGATTATAAGTAGAACTACTACTGGTTGTTATCTAAAAGTGAAACCCAAACTGATAAGCTCATTTCTTGCTATCTTCTAGCCTGTCAGGATGAGGGTTGTTCACTGATCCATTGCCTAAAACAGAAAATATCAAAACGTTTGAATAATGAGCCTAAGCTCAGCACATATATCCCTATGATGTAAAGTAAGCTTTGTATTTAATTAGTTGAAGTAATCAGGCAATAGGGATTGGGGGCATTACAAAATCCTTGGCTTCTAATGCTTCTCACTTCTTCCCACTCTTTTCCACTCCTTAAAGATAAATACTACTCTTCGCCCTTTCACCTCTTTCCACTTTCTTCCATTCTTGTACACTCATTCCCACACTTGAAACCTTGCATAATGTATGTTATTGCATATACTAATGTTTTAATTATTATCAATCCAATATTCGTTATTCGTTATTTTTAATGAACTATTTTTTTATCTTTTAGAAATTTTAAATTAACTATTTCACCTAAATATAATGTACTCATATTTATAACAAACATTGGTAATATACCAATAATGGCAATTTCTTCTCGTTGGCAAATAAGGGTGGGTTGGTAATGCGTGAAGTTAGTTGAGATTGGTAGAAGTATGTTGAAATTAGTATTCTCTTTGGTATGATGGGTAGAACTTAGTTAATGTTGGAGAAGATTGGAAGAAGTTGAAGAAGTTGGCATATTTTTTTGGTATGATGAATGGAAGCTGATTAATGTAAAAGAGTGAGAATAATTGAATTGCTTGAAGTTGGTATTTTTTTGGTATGATGGATTGAAACAACAACAACAACAACAACAAACTCCCAGTGTGGGGTATGATGGATTGAAGTTGGTTGAAATTGAATTTTTTTTATTAGAGTCGGTAAAAGTTAGTAGAAATGGATTGTATTTGACAAAATAGGATTTGCCAATGAAAAGAACATGCCCTAACTCAGTATGTATACATATGATAATTAAAAAATAAAATAATACTATACTATGTACGTTAGTTTAACGCAATAACACAAACCATGAAAAAAAAAATCATGTACACATAATATCCATATTCAATAATAAAGTTTAAATATAGTTAATTTCATGTTATACAAACCATTACCAAAACAAATATCAATACTCCCATTTCATTTCACCTATCTACATTCATTTCCACTCCTTCATACTATATTCCATTTTTTCTCACTTCTGCACACAACAAACCGCTTGTTCCTGCTCTATTCCACTCCTTCCCGACCACTCCGTTCCATTCTTTCCATTTTACATCCATAATTTACCCACGAAAAAAACAAGGCCTTATTGAGCCCCAATGCAAGGCCGTCCAATATTATTGGAAGACCTAGAGCAGGGCTGATTGTCTCCCCCCCCCCCCAAAAAAAAATAAATTTGAGCCATAAGCTTGATTGTTCTTCCACAAATTTTCGACAACCAGGAGAAGTATGGATGATAGAATTTGATCTCATGTCTCACATTTGCTGCAACTGCAACAAAATATGATTGTGAAAAATCCTCCATATGATATCGAAGAGCGTACACTATTTCATTTTCATACATGCATTTACGGTTTAGCTTCATTGTCAATTTCCCCCAGCAAAGAATAGGTCCAAAATGAATCTAAACCTTATGTAGCGTTTGGTTAAAAGTAATGCAATCACTATGCAATGGAATCAACCATGTAATGCAATTGTTAGTGTAATGGAATGGGATAATAATTGCATTACAATGTTTGGTTACAAAGTTTTTACAAGTGTAATGGAATGAATTCATCTACAAGCACTACTTAATTTTACACGTGACGTGAAGTACTTGCAATTCAATTCGCATTTTATTTTTGCCTATTTTAATTATTTGTAGCTTCGTTGATAAATATTATCAAATACCTTAGCATCATGATTACGATGTTTCGCATAAGACTTATTTCACTCTATTTCTTATAGATTACAATAATGTAATATTATTCAAGTTTACCAAGTAGAGAGAAGATGATAATGGAGAGAGAGAGAGAGAGAGAGAGAGAGAGAGAGAGAGAGATGACGTCCAGAACGTACAAAAATACAGTTACAATAATACGATCATGGTTTAGGTTAAACTTTATCTAATATGGAGAGGAGAGAGAGAGGGGGGTGAGGAGGGCTTCAAGCCTTTAAAAAAATGGTGTCAAAGTAATAAGAGATGGGAAGTAGAGGAGAGACAATGGAGATAAGAGAGAGAAAGTTCCCAAATATAATAGCTTATAGTCGGATAGATTTTGATTCAAAGGTATGTAATCAAAATTGTTTAGGAAAAGTCAAGTAATTGTAATTGCATAGATTGAGGTAAATGTAATTACAATGCAATCTTGATTACATTCTTTAATGGTAACCAAACATGGTAATGGAATCACCATTACCATTTTGATTACATTACCACTTCGATTACATAGAACCAAACAAGCCATTAGTATGAATACAACTTCTAACCTCGTTTCTTGGAATATCTACTGACTACAGCCTTAATTATTTTAGTATTAAAAATTAAGTTTGATAAGACATAATAATACAATACAACTTGATTTCAATATAAAATTACTCCGAGAAACAAGAACTTTATGAAGCATTTTCTGCATCAAGCTTCGAATGCATATTAGCCATTTAACATGAAAGTATGTTATTTGGCACCGTAGAGTTGGATTTTTTCAAGATAAAAGCAAAAATGACGCAATTATTAAAAGATGATTTTCGGCTTTATTTGGAATATAAGATGATGATTTTGGGAATTTCTAATTAGATCAAAATTACTTTGATAAAGATTCCAAAACCAACATATAAGCCCCCAAATTAAGCCAGTAAGCTTAGCTTGGAGCTTATCCTTTTTCAGTACTACTAGTCTACTACTAGAATAAATTGCTAGGACAAGATAGTATTTAGAACTTAGAAGCATCTTTTGACCATAGAGACATTCCATTTTTTGTCCATTTTTTGTCCACCTATCATTGAATGAAAAAACCCCAAGTACCCACTACCCAGCATAGGCGCAAAATATTACATACTCCTAAGATCACGTACTCCCACATGCAACACATATACAGTATAGATTGTTTGCAACGTATAGATAGTGGGGGGAAATCTTGCACCAAAAACACAAAGATGGAGAAAGGGTGTGATTGGAATTGAAGGACTCAATATGCATGCATGGCTCGATGTGTGGAGCTCTACAAATTAACTCTTAACTTTGCAAGTAGGACAAACTTGGAACTTTGCGAGAATAGTACTATTCGAACATAGTATAATTGAAGCCCTAATTACCCTAAATTAGTCCGCATTAATAAGCTATTTATTTGATTTACAACAATACATAAATTAACCAAATTAAAGAGCTAATTGAAGGCTAGGCTTATATATCCTATATGCCTTGTTTTTCTCCTTGTGCCTGCGGCTACATGTACAATTCAAGTACACAGCCACTGCTGCCTCATCCTGCAAGTATTCAGTAAATTAAGCAAATAACAATCCATCCTTGGGTTGAAGACTTCTCGTATGCATATTCGTACAAAGTTCGCTTAAGAACAACTATTAAGACAGATAGATCTCACAAATATGGGTTCAGTCTGAATTTGGGCCATGTTAATTAATTTCGGGTCGGCGGGCCATGTTGGATTATGGGCTTTATGGGGGTGGCAAAAATCCGGGCCTGGGGATCACATGACTGATAGTGAAATTTGGATATAAGTTTGAGATGAACCAATGCTATTATTAATTATCGGGGGGGGGGGGGGGAGACAGTTGTATACTTATATAAGCACGTAAAGACTACTTTAGAGCACGTTGCATGCATTACAATATGAAGGATATCACCTCATGGACCTTCATGCATGTGTTGCCTCCTCAATTCTGTACAATTGTGAAAATCTGCTAGTAAATTGATGACTAATATATGAGACTTGCTGAATAATATATGAAAATTTGCGAGTGAATCGAGCTAATAACGTTATGAATGAGCAAGCGAAAAAGACAAGGGCCAACAAGCTTCACAGCATATAGAAATAAGCAATGAGCTAAAACGATACAACATATTGTATGATCATATATCGGATACCTTGAAAATTCTAATAAGCTATTGAAATCACCAAGACGCATACAACTGGACAACAAATACTCGAACATATTTCTATCGAATAGCAAACACTCATAACTGGGGTGAGGGATCCAGAGATTTCAATGAGGAAAAGTTGCAATGAAAGTGTTGCAAATAGAAACTTCACCAAAAGTTCAGAAGGGAGCTAGCATATATATTACTTAGATGTTAGGGTTACATATATAGAACTCAAACGATTAGACCTTAGGCCTTAGAAAATTCCATCATTACACTCAATGGCAATTCTTAGAGACTTTGTCTGACAAATCGTACTTTTGAATTTCTTATGATATCATAACACCAGTAACTTTCTATGGTTGTTGCTTTAAAAAGTACCTAAGAGTGTTTTTATATAGAATTTTGAATACTTTTTCAAATTAACAATGTCCCCGAATGCCGGTATGTATGGCAAGCTTGCATATGCCCCTAATTATATTCATTCTTAGATGGTGGCACATACTAATGATGCAATAATCAAACATAAGTAGATTGTACGTGGGAATTCATTGGTGATAATCTTACACAAGAGAAGGCAAGCCAACCAGAAAGATGGACGTAACTTAAGAGCTATCAAGCACAGTAGGAAAAACTAACGCTAGACCATGCAAATTTGCAACTACGTACGTACTAAAAAAATTGTTGGTCTCATTAACAAAATTATATTTTACCATTTACATTAGCATTTTGCTCTGTACTTTTATTGATCTTAATACGTCCGATCCCATGATCTCTTCTCTTGTTTCTCGGTTTGTCTTCCGACATTTATTCTTAATTTGATCCATAACAATCTTTCTCCTAAGCCATTTACAAGTTTCAGAAAGCTTCATATACACACACACACACATACATATACATATTTGCAATTATGACATGTTCAATTTATGATTTCTTCGAAATGATGCATTTTTTCTTGAATTAGTACATTTTTTTTAATTTAATAATTGAGGTAAAAAATTACTATATGTTGACTTGTACAAACAAACAAGGCAATCTAGAGCATAAATACTCATATAACCCCAAATGTAGGTCATATGGTGTTACTATTTCTAGATATACACTCAAACACCTACTACCTAAAATAAGAGTACTTTTGAGCTTTAATGCGATCTATTCCAACAATATAATATACCCTTTTAAAGACATCTACTAACCTACTTAAATATAAGAATAAAGCAACTTTAATTATTTTTTTTTTAGCTTTTTGGGGTGGAAGCAAAGCTCTTAACTCTAACATAAATGTGTTAGCAGAGCTTTGAGCGTTGAATATGAAGGCTAAAATGACTAGAACCTTGCAAAAGGGGGGAAAAAAAGGAAAAAGAAAGAAAAGAAAACCTATGCTTTTCACGGACGAAGCAACAATACCTTCATGGTCATCTCAATTCAAAAAGTGGTATTACCTTTGAAAAAGCCATGCAAAAACACTCCTTATAGGTCTAAAGAACACTGAGTTTCCCTAACTAAAATGCAATGACTCCAAATGCACTGAAGATTACTGAGATCAACAGTTCAGTTATGAGTTTGTCCAAAAATAATCTCAGCTAAAAGCTTAAGTTTAAGATGATAGTTAAAGATCATGGATAGGCTTTTCTAATATACTCTAATATACTCCCAAAATGAATGTCTTTCGAGCTTAAAAGATGGGTGTGTTGCAAAGATACCTCTTTATGTTTCGTAGCAATTCAGTGTAATAGAGGTTGCTGAGATTCGAAGTTATGAGATCTGACCTAGAAAGACTTTAATTATTATGCTTAGACTCCATGTCAACCAAAAACTTAAATGATTCTTGAAGGTTTGGGATAGGTTTTAGTAGTATTATCTGGCAAACCCTTTCAATAGGCAATGATCTTTTGTTGGTGTATGAAAGTGGGATTTGTCCTACATTGATAATTTTTTAACATCTTTTGTCCATTTTGCTAAGCCTAATCACCTTTATAAGGTCTGTTCTATTTCGTAAATCGTGATAAGATACAACTGTAAGTTGTAAGAAAATATAAGGAGCGGTAAGAAACTGTAAGGAGCTATAAAGAGCTGTAAAAAAAAGTAAGAGGCTGTAATGTAAGAAGCTGTAAGGATAGATGTAAGGAGTTATTAAATGTTATAGAAAATCTATATGGAATGTAAAGAGATGTAAAAAGTTGTAAGGATATGTAAGCTAAAGAATGCGAAATAGAATAGGGTCATAAAAGGCAAGTAAGCCCCTACTAAGGGTTTGTTTGGTGAGGCGAAATAAAATGAAACTTGAACCCTTCAGGTATCAAGCATCACTTCTTCATAATTAGTGAGCAATTCAAGGGGGTTGGGACTTGATATCTGGGGATATCAAGTTTTCTTCAAATGCAAGGGACTTGAACCCCCTTCTACACCGGATTTCAAGTCCCCAACCCCCAAGGGATCATATGAATCATTAAAAAATAAAAAATATAATGAAAATTTCTCCATTTGCTTACTTCCTTCTTCATTTCCAACCCAACCAACCCTAACTGCATGGAGAGAAAGGGGGGAGGGAGGGTGCCGTTGGTGGTTCTCGGGAATTGTCAGTCGTTGACGGCACTGGATGTCACCGAAAAATGCCGTCGTGGTTCTTCATTCGTCCCCTTTGTCTGGTTCATGCAACTACTTGCAGAGATGTAGGCAAAGAGGACAGATCTGAGCAAAAGACAACTAAGATGTAGGGGGAGATGACAGATGTGAACAGAGGAGGAAGAGAGAGAGAAAAATAAAGTGGACAGATCTGAGTAAAGGAACAAGAAGTGACTCTAGGAGATTGAGGAAGATGAAGGAGCTAGAGGATGAAGGCAATGCTGCAACAGAGCAATTTGATGAATTTTTTGAAAAAATTTGTAATTCTTTTGATCATCTACTCTTTTCTTTTTATTTTGGTTTATAAATTTGTGTGTTTATAAAATTATAGGCTTATGTCTCAATTTTTTAATCTGATTTGCAATCATAGGTTTACAAATTTATTACCTCATTCAAACAAAAATACGAAAATAATAACTTACATTTCAATTTAAAAATTGAAATACAAAAATGGCTAAATAACAAGGATTGATATTTAATTTAATTCTTGTTTTCTCCACATACACAGATTCAAGATTCAAGTTTCATTTTCAACCCTCTCAAATGTCAAGAATGATTTCCTCACATTCCAATTTTGCTCATCAAACATGACCTAAAAGGGGTAATTAAACACAAAAGAGATACGGCAAAGAGGTTTGTACCTCACTCTTAAGCTTATTCTTCCTTTTCCCTTATCCTTTACCTCTATAACTTAAAGCGTAGAAGACTTCATATAATTAACTTGAGCGCGACAGCCTTCATCGTAAGAAGAGCATCTCGTTGAATTGAAGTTTTTGCAGGGAAGAGTGTTGAGCTTGGCAAGGGAATTCCTCAGTACCCTTGCCAGCAATTTGAATCGTTTTTCTCGCAGATAAAATTTAATCTTTTAAAATGTCATTGGTATTTATCAGCATAGTTGATAAATACTTAAATTTAACTATTGATAATTAATTATCGATATCATTGATATATATTTGATAATATTAGATCACCAAATGGATCAATTTTTTTTTAATCTTTCAATACCTTCATCATTGCCCTATAATTAATCTATAAATCACACGCTCTCTTTAATAGATACGGTGTCCATCGATTCCACCAATAAGCTCATCTCTTGTTGGTTATTCAAAGAAAAGTGGCCAGCAAGTTGAGTAACCTACACATATATAATTGGCCCCTTAGACTTTAGGGTTAAATATAATAAACACGATCTACATCACCACCTAAGCTTCCAATTAAAGACTGATAAGTCAATGCCTAGCTCTGCCTTCTCCTTTGCATCTTAATTAATTATTCTTTGTAATCAAATCACCTTTAACTACAATATTCCCTCAAAATGTTATGTGCATCCTCTAGCTTACTGTTAAACTTATGAAAAGAATGTCTTCCCTGTAGTTTAGTGAATTAATTACTTTATTAACCTACCGAAGAACTCCCTGGATTTCAGTAGCACAGGATGACAATTTCATTAAATTCTCGGCTGACATCGCACTCAACTATTTCTTCAAGTGTCAAAATTGGCTATCTTGTTATTATATATATACGTATTTTGTGGAATGCGCATAATAAAAATATGCGATCACATTGAATTGAAAATGGATACAAGTAAGATCTATTAAAGAACGTTAGTAAAATATTGCACTTTTGGGGGAGTGGATGTTAAAAAATGCAAGCTAATGATGGAAGCCTATATGATCAAGCAAATTTTAAAAGGAAATACATAAATATGATTTGTTACACAACATAAAAAAATAAAATAAAACACATCAGGCAGAAGTACACATGAGAAGTAGGGCTTGCAAAAATTCGGGTTCGAGTCACATTCGGATCAGACAAATCAGACAATGTCAAAATTCGGACAAGAAATTGATGTCCAATACCGGGTCGGACAATTCGGACAACGCTAAATTCAGGTCAAAACAGGGTTCGGATAATAGAAATATAAAAAATGGTGTGTCCGCATTTAAAATTTAGACACAAAATTAATGACCGTACCCGTTTTTTTTTTTTTGATCGGATAAATTCGGGTATTCAGATCGGACAATTTTTTGCCAGCTCTAAATTGAGAAGGGTAACTTGAAAAGGATGTGAATTTGATCTAGTTAAGCATAAAAATAGAAATACAATTATCGAAAAAAACAAGTAATAAAGACAGAGAATAGAAATATGAAAGCAGTAACTCAAGATTCGAATTCCAAATAAGTAAAATAAGTAAATAAATAAATAAATAATAAAAAATAAATTTGATTTGACAAAAATATAGCAACAGTTAGAAATTTTAATGGTGTCATTACCATTCACTGGAATAGTAACAAAGAAACAAACCTTATTTGTTTTTAAGGTGTAAATATACATTGCCAAGCCTAAACTCTACATGCATTTGGGCAAAAATAAGCATAGGAATCACCTATATATAAACCTGTCCTTTCGTTCCTTCAACCTAGACAACATTTGTTCAACCATAATCCGAACACTATATAGAGCTAAATATAATCACCTCGTCACAAATCTAATTTCAACATTTGTCTGTTCATTATTTTTCTATATATAAACAAATGCATGTATGTAGGGCAATCTACCCTGATTGATCGATAAGTAGTTATATCTATTGAAAGTATTTACGAAACCTCGCAACATACACATACACTAGTTGTAGGTAGATAGAATCGTATGAATATACTATCTCCTTGCAAATAGATCTAATTAGTTACCCCCATTTTATAATGGAAGAACGAGCTTCTTTCCTTCCTATCTTCAACCACAAGCATCCATATGCATGACAAGGATTGTAATGATGAAGTAGAGTAAAATCAAAAGGGGAGAATCTTTTCATTTCTTTTTGTCTCTAACAAGAATTAAAGAGGGCAACAATCTCGTACTAATCTTCATTTGAGAATCCAAGGTTAGCTTAATTAATATATAGTATGAATTAAAGAAACATATATGATTACTTTAAACCCAATTCATGTCACCTAATATACAATCCCTAAAATTAAATAATCAAATAAAAAATAATAAAATAAAAACAAATGCATTATCATAATCCCATTCATACATGATTTTACATAGAATTTCCCTAGTGTATATATATATATAACCTAAGTTGGTACATACGTTTATAATCTAACATGCAATAACGACTACAAAATATATATAACAGTGTTTTGCATGATATGAGAGAGAAATTTAGTTATATAAGGTGGTGATCTCATGATGGGACACAAAGAATATCTTCTGGGGCCTGCTAGCCATCTGTTTCCAAGTGGGTTACTAGTCAATTTTACTATACTCTTGCACATTAATTGTTAAAAATTTAAAAATAAAATAAAATTTAGGGTTACGTTTCGTACTGTTGATCGAGTTTAATTTACGTGTTCTTAATCTCTGGATCTTAATCAACCCCATATATATGTTTTGGGTTTCCAAATTAGTCTTTGGCATTCTAGTTTTTTTCTAAATTTTTTAGGGTTTGGTGACTCTAGGTATGCATATACATAAGATATCATAATTTCTCGATCCTAATTTGTCACACCCATGTTATTCTAACAATTCAACATGGATCTATATATATTTTCACGATTTAATTAGTTAGAATTTAAACATAGTAAGATATATATAGACCAACCATGATATGTATGTAAAGAAAGTGCATCTATCTAGCCTGATCCAGATAAACAGAGAGATTGTTTCCAAGAAACAGAATATATATAAGCAGAGAGGCCGCTTCCAAGAGACAGAGTACATGTATGTAAGATTCGAAATATAGATGATTACCTCATTGATTAATTAGGGAGAAGAGTACTTGAAGAAGAGCCTTGATGGTGATCACCTGCTTGCTTCAATTCCATCAAATAATTGTTATTCTTCTTCTTCTTCCTCTTCTTAAAAGCAATCCCCCTAGCTTTAGCTTGACAATCCTTCACCTCCCTCAAATAAACCCGGATCGCCCCGTTTCCAAAGGGGTTCTTCTCAGGCGATCCGCCGTTCTCCTCATAGGCGGCCCGGAGCCGCCCGATGAGCGCGTCAAGGCTGCCCCACGCCTGCCGGAGCGGGCAGCCGCAGGGGCCGGGCGGGTCAGGCTGCCCGAAGAACACACATCCCTTGACGTGGACCTTTGTCTTGCCAAACTGGTCAAGGTACCTCAAGAACTCAAGCACGTGATGGCACGAGCACTCGGTCACGGCCACCGGCGGCCGCATGTTCCTCAGGTACTGCCCGAAGGTGTTCCAGTCCCGCCGCTTCTGGGCCTCGTACCGGCTCGGTGGGGCGGGCTCCCGGGCAGCCCCGAGGCCCGGTTGCGGCCCGATTATGGGTGTAGGAGTTGACATATATATATGTATATGTAGGGTTTTTTGAGGGGATGGTTTTTAGAGAGAGGAATATATTGTTCGTACAGCTATGGAGTAAGAAGGTGAGAGAAGAAAAATAGAGAGAGAAAATGAAGGTGTGGACCAAGTGGAGAAATGAAGAGAGGGTGTAGTAGTGATGAATGATGAATGATGGAGGCGTAGGTCACATCGTTTGGACTTAATTAGAGTGTGGGGGAACAATATTAGGGATGCATGGGGTCACAAAGTTGAATAAAGGTGTCTCTTTTTTGGTTCGTTTCTTTGGTTTCCCCCCTGAACTTGTTTATCTCTTATTTTGCTTTTTGATTGAAATTGCATGTTGAGAAAGGCTAGCCTGCTCAACAACCTAACTCTTGGGTTCAGCTTAAGGTCGGAGTCTTTTCAGTTTAAGGGTTGTTCTTTTTGCTGGAAAATATAGATTGGTAAATGAATAAAGTTAGTTGAGATTGGTAAAAGTGGGTTGAAATAGGTTAAAGTGGTATTTTTTTGTTGAAGTGGCTGGGCCCACTACAAAAACGTTGCCGGACTCCGACGGAAAAAGCGAGGCGAGGATCGGACGTCGGGAGAAATCAGGAGGGCCGACGGAAAGGACGGCGGGGCCCGACGGACGTCGGAAATTCCGACGGGATTTCCGACGGGATTTTTTTCCGTCGGAAATTCCGACGGAATTCCGTCGGAATCCGTTGGAATCCGTCGGAAATTCCGTCGGAAAAAAAATGCGCAAATCTCGAGGCAGCAGGCGGGGGTTGGGGGGTTTCAAAAATTCGAGAGTTTAAATTGGGGGGAGGGGGAGTTTTATTATGTTATTTGTAAGGTTAGAGAGAGAAGGAGTTTTGAAGAGAAAGAGAGGGAGGAGAAAGAATAGAGAGAAAGAGGTATTTGAAGATTTTGGTGCTCGGAAATTAAACGGTAAGTATTTGTCTATGGTAATTTGTTGTTTAAAGTTAAAATAATTAAGTTAATTGATTTTTTTACCGTTATAAATTTTCAAGTTTCACTACCGCCGTTGTGCCGCCACCGCCCTACCGCCGCCGTGCCGCCTTCACCGCCACCGCCCTACCGCCGCCCCACCGCTTGATTTTTCGCGTTTGGAAGGTTAGCAAAATTGTTGCGTTTTAAAATTATGTTAATTTATATTTGATATGTGATGTTCATTTTTTAGAATGTTAATGTTGAAGCATGCTTGTTTATTTTGAATAATATTTTTAGAATGTTATATATGTTAAACATGTATAAGATGTTTTATTAAAGTTAATAATTTAAGTGAAATAAGTTTGTATATTATAAAATATTGAAAATGTTAGACATGCATATTTTTGGAGGTATGTTTAAATTTTTGATGATTTGTTTGAAATGTTAAGAATTTTTTTATATATTTTTGCATACTCTAGATATGTTAAGTATATAGTAATTTCAGTTTGTTAAGCATGTTAATAGTATTTTTTTATTTTTATAAATCTGAAATAATTATCTAATTAATTTTAAATGTTAAATATGTTAAGCTTGTATAAGATGCTTTATTAAAGTGAATAATTGAATTGGAAGAAGTTTGTTTATTGTAAAAATTTGAAGATGTTAGACATGTATATTTTTTTAGGTTTGTTTAATTTTTTTATAATATGTTAGTTATGTTAACAATTTTTTTTTATATTTTTGCCAGATCAACTTGAATCCCGACGATGAAGAGGACTCCGAAAATGACAACGATGATGATCCCACAAATTTATCCGAGTCTAAATAGTTTAGTAATTTGTGTACATTAAAAATAATGTTGTATGTCGTAATTAATATTTAATTGAGCATGTTTTTTTTGACAGATATATATAAAATTTCATATTTGTTAATTATATTATTACGTACGTATTAATTTTCTAATTTTTTTTTTGTTTTGAAGCAAAATTTTCTACAAAATGTTTTTTTTTCGGATTTTGAATTAAATTTTTATTTAAATTTTTTTTTTAAAAAAAAGGAAATTCCGACGGAATTTCCGACGGGAATTTCCGTCGGAAATTCCGTCGAAAATTCCCTCTCCCCTTTTTTAAAATTTAATTTAAAATTTGAGCTGCAGGGTGTCCGACGGGTGGTCCGACGGGATGTTCCGTCGGAATTTCCGTCGCAAGCCGTCGGATTCCGTCGGAAAAGTTTTTGCGACGAGCTGAATCCCGACGTGACGTTTTCCGTCGTCTTTTCCGTCGGAATTGCCTTTTCCCGTCGGAAAAATAGACTTTTTCTGTCGGTATTTCCGTCGCAGATCAGATATGTTTTTGTAGCGCGCTAAAGTTGATTGAAGTGAGTTGATCGACGTTGGTTGAAGTGGGTTGAATTTTTTTTTTTGTTTGATAGATAGAAGTTGGTTAAAATAGTAGGAAGTAGGTTGAAGCAAGTTAAAATTGGTTGAATTGGTTGAAGTTGGTTGAACTAGTATTTTTTATTGAAATTGATAAAGTGGGTTGACTTTGGTAGATTAGAATTGACTAACGAAAAGAACATGGCCTAAATATGATGAAACCTAAATTTCACAACTTTATATAATTTGTTACAGCTTTTTATATCTTCTTACAACAATTTACAACTCGTTATACTATAACTCCTTAATGCTTGCAATTTCTTACAATTTATTACAACTTCTTACAAGTTTTTACAACTTACAAGTCAACGTTACAACTGAAAATACTGTACATTGAATTAGTTTAAGCTTGGTTTGAGTTTGCTTTGATTAAAACTTGATTCCTTTGCTTTGGCACGTCCAACTCATAAGGTTCAACGGAGCACCTCAGATTAGTTTTAGCTCATTTCGTTTTCAAACCTTTTTCCGCGGCGGGGGGGGGGGGCGAGAGAAGGCAATTTCATACTATAATTTGATTGGATCGGAGGACAAATTGTTTATTTTGATTTGTGTTCATTCAAATACCACAATTAGATATATACACTCAATTTCTCTAGGTTTGGATTGGGCGAAATAGTGTGCTTAATAGTCAAAAGTTTCCAATAATTTGATTTACGTGCATTAGCTAGCTTTAACTTTTGTATGAAATATTGACGGAAATTTTAAAATTTTATTGAAATGAAATTTATTTATAATTGGCTTAAAACAAGAGTTACATACTAGTAGTTGTCGATTCAGAAATTTTACACAACACTATTCTATTTTTAAATATATACCGTTAGACTTGATAATGTGAATTGACTTTTATGTGTATCATTATGTCAAATATATGCCTACACGTGTATAGAAGTACGGCGATTTATTACACTCCTTATCGATTTAGTACAGGAATTACCTGTTCTTTGAACACTTAGGGCCTATTCTTTTCGTGGGTAAATTTCAAAATACCAACGTCAATCTACTTCAACCAATTTCAACTCACTTTCACTATTTTAACCAAGTTCAATTTATCACATAAAAAAAATCCAACCCACTTCAACCAACTTCACCCTTTTACCCACCCTAATTTACCCACGAAAAGAACAGACACTTATCTTTATAAATATTGGTGGAAACTTTTGACTCTTTTACGAAATTGAAATAAATTTATAATTCACTTAAGACAGGATGACATATTACAAAAAATGAAGGAAACGTTTATTTTTAAAAAAATGAAGGAAACGGCATACAGTTATACATATAACAACAACAACAACACCACCTCCCAGTGTGGGTCCCACTTTCGCAGGGTTTGAGAAGATCCAGCTATAGACAACTTTACCCCTACCGGTATTCCTACCCGTAGAGAGACTTTTTTTTTTAATAACGTATATGAATAGTGTTCAATCTAAAATATAGATACAAGATTTAATTTTGAAAATCTTATTGATCATAAGTTTCAAAGAACAAAATTAAAGACTAATATTGCCAAAGACAAAATTGAGATTAGACTATCGTCATAGAATTTATTCCAATGGGGCTTATTATTGACGAAAATAGTCAATGACAACCTCCGCAATACAACTAGATTATGATTTTTTAGATAAAATAGCCGAGAATAACACTATTTAAATAACAGGTTTTACGCCGATCTTATTTAGATTGTATCAAAGTCTACACAGTATAGTTATGCGGATTAATAAGTTGCTATCATATTAATTATTTTTAAAGATTATAATTACATTATACAATTTAGAATGCAATATTATCAAAATTAATTTGAAATTTCTCACATAGTGTGCAGAAGTACTGAACTATCCGAAAAAAGAATATGAATATCTCTGAAATTTAATATTGAATTATTTAGACCAAATAGATAGATACAATAAATTGTGCTATCTTCGCCATGAGGCCATGACAATTGAGGTATCCAATTGGAAAAGATTGTCCAATTCGCCTTTTTGTTTGTCTTCTTTGAATATTTCTTTCCGTTACATCATTGTCATGTCCTAAAATATGATTCCTGATGGAGCCATATAGGTGCCATGTAATTTATGCAATGTATGTCTTTTCCCACAGGAAAATTTTTCATGGAAAGATTGAGGAATATGTTTTTTTCAAGAAAAACATTAGAAAATAAATATATACTATTTTGTACTATCAAATCATCAAAATAGAAGAAAAAAAAGTACACCGCGAAATATTCTAACTTGAAAGCGATTGCAATTCATAATTGCATATGGCATATATACCATTACATATGAAACGATAAATGTCTTAATATATAAGACACTTAAAAAGTATCAGTGTTTTGTTTTTACTTAAAATGTATATTATCACATATCAAATTAGAACGGGAAAAAAAGGCTACGATTGAATTGTGGAAGGAGTCACAACTTATAAATTGCGTAAAATTATTCTTTTCTACATTAATTTTCACATGTATAAAATTACACATATGATACGCATTCTCGGATGGAGTTGCATAATTCAGTTAGGGTGTTAGCTTGTATTTGTTGGTGTAACTAACGAATATTAAAACTTTACAACTCATAAGAAGTTGTAAACTTGTAATCATTAAAAACTTGGTGATTTTAAATCACAGATATATTAATTTGAATTAAAGCAGGACATTTAAAAATATCTTGCGATGAACACATATCATCACCATCTTTACATATGATTTTATGCAAAGATTCATCTTCGCATCCTCTTCGTTTGGGTTATGTTATTAACACAACGGAACATAGTTAGCAAAATTGAGGAGGCCGGGGATTATTGGAATGTTTATAAGTGATTGGAGTTAATAGATAAAAGTGTTATATAATTCGACATAAATGTGTTATATAGTTCGATCGCATCCTTCTTTTTTTTTTGAACGATAAGTGCATGTTACTCTGATGTGGCATTTATCTTAAGAGTATTTAACAGGGCTCACAAGACGAAAATAGATAATCTAGACCCAAAGAACTGATTTAACTATATAGTTCCGCCCATACAACGAACTTTGCTAGTTATGAAAATCGATCCCATAATCTCTCGAATGAGAAACATCTATGGTGTTAGGTTGAGCTACTAGCTCATTCGCGCAACTTATTTCCTAATTATTTTGTCTTTATTTATCTTCATTCTTACAACCAAATTTTCGCATCCCTCTCATTACGGTTTGTAAACACCACAAAGGATAATATAATACAATTAGAAATGAAAAAATCAAACATGAAACTTAATGTATCAAGTACATTAGTCTTTATCACTAGTCTAAGACTTTATTAGATCCCTCATTACAGTCAAAGTAGGCCTTGTATATATGTAGTTGGGCTTGGCCTAAGGAACAGGAAACAAGAAAATGAGTAAACAACTCCTATGGACCCAAGTGTTCTTGTTGCAAATACATAGCCCAAGGTGATATGCACAAGAATGTTATACCTTGTCTAGATCCCTTATTAGGACATTGTAGCTCCCTAATATGAATGTTAATCCCATCTAGAATAGAAATACAAGAGAACCAGTGACCACGTTTGAAGTAATCCATCAATCATTGTCAAATTTGAACACAATTTTAGTCGAATTTAATTTGAAATATTCAAATTAATAAAAACAATCTTTTTCTTGCACAATACGACTGATTGTCACGGATCCTAAAACGTCTTGCCTGAACAATTTTTTTTTATTTTTTCATTTAGACATTTTGCACAAAATATATCAAGGAGAGGCAACAAAACACTAGAATCTTAGGATAATGAAAAATATAGCAAAAATCTATAGCGGGCAAAATTACAGTTCCTTTTTTACCCAAAGATAGAGAATCGGAAAAATACGAGCGATGATTAATTATTAATATGAAGGAATATAATACGCTAATACTTTCACTGTCATTAATCAATTAATCCATATTGAAGTAGGACCCATTTGGACTCTAATATACGCAAGACTATTACCAAATCTCATCAAATCCAACTGTTTCAGCATTATAATTATTGCATGTTTGACAATTCCTGCTTTTCCAAATCTTTTATGATCTTTTTAAAAAAAAATATATGCCACCATTCAGAACACTTGTGCTTCTCCCATCAATATATTCATTGTCTTCCTGGAAATTATTCTATCTTGCTCTCAAAAAGCACCCTTCAATTTTTAGGGTCACTATTGCCCAATAAAAAAAAAAAAGAGTTATTGGGCCCTAACAAGGGGGTCTTGGGCCCATAGACAGAAGGCCCATGTATCCCTTTTTTGATGTCCAACTGATGCGACAATCTACACCCACTCCTCCACTACTAGTCTAACACTAATTTGATCAATTACCGAATGCAATAATGCATTATGCATATGCACCTATGATAAATATTTCCATAAAATATATATATATATATATATGGTCAAATCAAGCAGTCCAATCAATCAAACTGAGCTCCTGATCTCCAGTGTAGCCTCTTTTCCACTCTCTTCCCACTTGAATTCCGACATCAAGTAGTGATTTGTTGCTACTTGATTTGGTTTTGGGGGGAGGATTAGCCACAAAAAGCAGTGTCGGTGTATATATGGTTAGTAGCCTCTTGGTCTCGACCTAATAACTGTGGAGATGACCTCTTAAAGTTAAATGGGCATGGACATGAATCACATGATCCTCCAAGTACTTTTAGTCTGGAATTATATTAGCAAAAGCTAAGTGCCTAAGTGGTGTGAGAGCTTAGGTATTGTTTGGATGGGGGAGTAGGTCATGTATTTCAGTGTCAATTATATGTGGTTTCATAATTTTTTTTAATTAAAATATGCATGTTAATAAATATTAGTTAAAAGTTTGCAAACATAGTAGCAATCTTGGGGTGCGGAATTGGTGTGAGGTGTGTGGATTTTGCATATTTTGGGGGTGCGTGGCGTGTATGAATCTGAGTAATTATAATTTGTGTGGTTTTTTAATTAATGCACAAAATGTTTTCACCATTAGTGTTAGCATTTAATATTTGATTAATTCCTCCATCTTGCATAAATGGAAGATTTGGGATTTGCTTCTAGCTTGATATGCCAGTGAAATAAGCAAAAATTAATATGCAAATTTATTTTATGTTGACATCGATTCAGAAAGAAAATAGTATAAAAGACTTTATCTCTAGAAGCAAAATCAAGGGCAAAAATATTCTTTTTTAATTTATAATCATTCTTTGTAAATTATTGTATCTAATTTAGCAACTCTAGTCCAATTTGTGTCAAAAAATTATGCTAATACCATGTTGAAAATAGTCAAATAAGAGTTAATTTTGATAAACTTGTGAATTTGAAAATCGACCTTGGAAGCTTGAAGATAGAATTTGGTGAATTTGAAATCTCTTGTAAATTTAGTGCAACATTATCATTATGATATATCATACAAAAATAAGAAAGAAAAATGTAATAAAAAATTAGAGTGTAAGTTAGACAAACATTAGTTGTGCTGTTTAGTATAGTTTGACACCTCCGGATTTGAACGTTGGCTCCGCCTATGGATGCTTCAAAGTTCACCTGAAATTTTATTCTGAAGACCAATTGACAATAAGTATAGTAATTCACTAATTATATGTCTTAATTTAATTGAACGCCACTTATTTTATTAATATTGAACAAATTTCACATTTATATTCTAACAAAAACATAATAAGACGTAAAATTGTTTTTGAAGACCTCATTAATGAATTTTAACTCACCCAGTTCCCTCTCCGCTAGGCCCTGTTCAATAAAATTAGCAGTACAAGTAGCAGATAGCGGTTCAGGTAGCAGATAGTTGTTTAGGTAGCAGATAGCGTTTCTAATTTAGCTATCAACTGATAGATATTTTCATGAACGGTTGAAATAAATGTATTCGGTAAATTTAGTTGTTGTGTTAGCTGATTCGTGTAAAGTGACATAAAAGGATATATAGAAAATTTTCCAAAGATAAAATTTTCAAATGATATTTTTCGCAAAAAAAAAAAATGAAACGCAACTTTTGAATGCGAAACGTTAATTTTATTAGCTTTTCAGAAACGCTACTTACAATGCTAAACGCTACTTGAAATACTAGTCAAAATACTATGTTATTAAACGTGAAAAACTACTTAATAAGTGTATTGACTTAGTCAAAACGCCAAATACTATTCCTAAATAAAAAGTCGAGTCAACTCCTTGGAATACACATCAATAACCAAAAAAAAAAAGGAATTGAGTCAATCTTAACAACTACATATATATAGAATTACGATTTTGTCCTCACGGATTCCTTAGGAATGTGTCAAGCCTAAATTCTGGCATGACCAATAGTGGAATTAATGATGGCACAAACTTTTAAGAGGTTAGTGACCAATTAGCGTCATCATTTTAAGCTGATTAAAACATATTCTCACATAAAAGTTGGGGAATTAGGCGGCAAGTGGGTTATCTTAGGGCCCTCCAGTAAGCCAAGTGTTTGCCACTAATCACTCTATACATAGATCTACTCCTAAAATAGTATTTTGCGATCAAATAAAATATTAGTGAGATCTAATCCTCAACATTACATGTGAAGTCATGTACGTAATCTCTGTATACTATGATAGAACATAGATGCAAAGTTTACTTTAAAATACATGTAGCATTGCATATTAAAACATTTATTTTGAATATATTGTGTGACTGCGCCCAAATTTTAGATAGGTGGACCAATACAATAAGATTGTGTATTTGCATCCAAAAAAAAAAAATGGGATTAGATTCGAATTCAAAAAGTTTAAATGAATACATCCTAATCTTAATTTTTCCAGTTTTTAGTGCTTGTATATGAATTAGTTTGCAAGAATTTTATGTATCTTTAAGTATGTTCAAAATTTTAAGAATGCATAGAATATAATTTTAACAAAATTTTTGGCTTTTAGTTGTTGGATATCGATATGAATAATTTGACATGAGAAAATCACAGCAAATAGTCTGACCTTTGATCCTCTTGTTTGTAAGTACATCAATAACAAGTTTTGGTGAGTTTGGTTTGGTTGTGCGCTGACATGCATGGATTTTCTTATATCAGATTATTTACAAAAAAATAAGGTCAAATGTCCGACTGTTTGCTGTAATTTTCTCAGGTTAGATTACTCATGTCGATAGCCCCGATAACTCATATTATTAGCATAAAATTTTCCTTTATTCAAAGGATTTCAAAGCTAGTTTAAATAGAAATCAAAAGAGTAAGAAGTCTAAAAAATTAAATCAAGCATGGATTTCGGAATTATCCTAGTATTTTTATAATCTTGAACTTGTTTACCATTCCACAAAACAAAAATATACAGAACTCTACATATAAAACAAGCATGAATGTTGTAAATTAATTTTCTTAAAATATTATATTTTGTCAATAATGTACTTAAAGTTGAAGCATGTCGTACATGTTTTTTGAGCTTCAATGAAATGATAACTACTTATTTACCGGGGGAACAAAAAAAGTTGAAGCATGTCCCCTGATTTTATAATCAGAAACAAAAATTCAATATTTTTTGTTTTATATGTTAAGAGAAAATGAATTGCAGCTTTAGAGCAACGGTAAGGTTGTCTCTGTATAATCAAAAGGTTACGAGTTCGAGCTATAGAATCAGCCACTGACAAAGTCATGTTAGGCTGCCTACAATTTACCCCCTTAGAGTACGGTTCTTCTCCGGACCTTGCGTGAACGCGGAATGCTTGTGCATCGGATCCCCCCCGCCCTTTTTTTATATGTTAGGAGAAAATGACATTCTAAAAAATAGCCTTACTTCTCATCCACTTGAAAACATATACCTAAAGTTTGCACGTAATATGTATTTATTTATTGATAATCCAAATTAGATTTCAAGATCCTAATTAGTTTATAATTGGATGAGAACAAACTATATATTTAGATTATTGCGAAAAATTAAGCAAAAATAACATAAATAAAGTAAGAAAAAACTCAAATGATATAGTAAAACATTTAAAATGCTTCTATTTTAAGAAAAGTGATAAATCTTTTAGAAGATTAGAGGTGACTTTCACTCATTTAATTTTGTTCTTTATTTTGTTTTTCCCCAAACAATTTACTTTTTGCACCTAATACTTCAATATTTAGAAGAAAGTGCTCCCTGTATGGTACGCACATCTAACACACACCGCATGCATTATGAGCCTTCTGTACCTAAAATCAGCACGCGATGAGCAGAAGAAGTTATAGTTCTGGTTATAAGGGTGGAGATGATTTTTATGCATCTTTTCGATTACTTTAATATTTGTCTGGACTCGTACGTTGCACGTTGCATCTTTAAATAAGTATCTTCTAGATATATACTATGTAAATAATAAACAGATAGTCATATTGTAGACATAGTTAATATTATAATTTAGAAAATATGATAGAATAACTCAATGAAAAATATAAGTAGATAGTCACTTCACGCATAACCATTGGGATTAACAATTAAAAATCATATAATTGTAAAAAAATATGATTGAGATAGTACATAACCTAAAACTAACAATGATAGACCTAGATGCTTTCAATGAATACCAAAATAAGAAAGTTAAAATGCTTACAACATAAACATATCTTCCAATCTAAAGATTTCCAAAAAACCATTACAACCTAACAGTTCATCAATATAATCCAACAGATCAAAAGCAGCAGATGCATGAATACATAAACCCACGACACGAAATATCCTCACACAGGTAGCTAAAAGCTCGACTATCCAGTTAAGCAAGATCAATAGTACGACTTTGTTTATCCACAAGGGGGTAGCATTATTTCGTGGGAAATTTTCTTTACTCATCAGACTTAGATGTTGAACTTTACTTGAGAAAAATAAGTATCGACTTTAAGCAACTTCTATTACTTTCTAACAACTTTAACAAAAAGTTTCAATCATTTCCAACTTCAACGAACATCGAGAACTTATATCAACCACTACTAAGTTTTATCAATCTCCTTTAAAATTTCTTATAAAGAAATCCCTACTTATTCATATTTCTTAACAACATCGTCCAACTTCTATCAACTTATACCAACTTCTTTTATTTTTTTTCAATTTTAACCAACTTGTACCAATCATTTAAAAAAAATACTTTATTCTATCATTTTCTATCAATCTTTACTAATTTTACCTATTTACCAACCCCTGTTTACCAACGAAAAGAATGACCATAATCTATTGTAATAAATTCTGTATTTTTCCCTTCTTATTTAAAATGACAAGGGTATGACCGTAATTTAAGCAACAGGGAGGATTGGCCCCGGCGTCCTGACCCACGAAATAACGGCAGGGAAACAAAGATAAATGTTCGGTAATAATGTAATAAACAATAACATCAAGGGCACTTGAGTACGTTCTCAAAAATCTGTAATTTTCCTTTTTATTTCACTCTCAAAAAAATACCTGCAACAACTCAGATTTTTCAATTTTCTTCCAATTATAGCAGTGCAGTAGCAGTAGCAGTAATGGAATACCTTGAGGAGTTGGCAATGAACCATTTCTCTCTCTCCTAGCAGTTCAGCTGCTCCTTTCTCTCTCCACCTAATCCCTCCCCCCCCCTCTCTCTCCCCCCTCCATTCTCACATTCATTCATTCATTCCACCATGAATGTCTCAACCTGAAATCAAATCATCATTTCGTCCTCGTATTTGATTCGATTCAATTTCCGCGATTGAAGTACCTTGTACTTGAGTTTTCTGTTTTCTGTCTCCTCTTCTGCTGCTTAGTTCGTGGAGAAAGAGAGAGAGAATGCCGTTGGTGAGATTTGCGGTGAGGAATGAGTACGGATTGGGAGTGCCGGAGCTTTACAAAGATGCAGTTCAAGAGGAAGATCCTAAAGCTGTTCTTGAAGGTGTTACTGTTGCTGGTCTTGTTGGTATTCTTCGTCAATTAGGTGATCTTGCTGAGTATGTTTCTGTCTTTATCTCTCTCTCTATTCTTCTGTTTTTGTCAGCAAATTTGGAGTTTTTAGGTTTCCTTTTGAATCTTAGGGACTTGTGCAAGTAGAAAGTAATAGTGATTTTTGGCTTGACAAAGAAAGTAAGGTGATTTTGTCGATTATAAAGAATTGGGATGTTGAATTTATTGGTGAAGTGAGACGAATGAGTTAAATATTTCGATTGTGTAAATCTGTGGGCAAGATACTGAAATCCTTACATTAGCTCTGAATTGGGTTGATGAATTCAATATGAGGAAGTTGAGCTTGAAGTTCTTCTCTCGTATTGCTTACATTATTTACTTGGTTTTTCCTTTTTCGTTTTTGCTTTATCTGGTGTGGGGTGGGGGTGGGGTGGTTGTGGTTTGCCACTCTGGTTTGAAGAAGCATTAATTGTCTCTGCTGTTCCGATGGAACCCATGGCCCCATGTCATGTGAATGCAAGTGTTTTAATCTGGTGGTCCTGTCGATTGATTGAGCATTTGAGGTGGTACGAGAGCTGGCCAACTGGGATTTTTACTAACAGTAGTTTTGGGGTTAGAAGAAGCTGTAAGGAAATACAAATTCTTACACGAGATGGTCTCAAGGTGGCTCATTTTCCGTTCCACTTTTGTCATAGGCAATATAGCATCGCACAGGGTTATTAACTTTTAGGCATATTGGATGACAATTAGTGAGCTATGAAAGCAGATTTTACCATGTCTAAGACTTGTCCAGTGTGAAAATGATTGAAAGAAAAGGATGATGATACAAGGGGCGGGATGTATCCTAGTAGGAGGAGCGTACAACTTGTGCACCTTGAGGTACTCTCTGTGGTCTTATGCAGGACGTGTGAGTTTGAATATCCAGCTGAGGGATGTTTTATGTGCAATGACATTACGACAATGTATTTTTCATGGATAGGTGTGTAATGTGATTGTCATGGAGGTTGCGGAAATCACTTGACTATTATGTGAGATAGAACTGATTCGCTAGAAAAGAGTAGCCCTTTAAGGATGGTTGATTTACTGGGTTAATGCTGCTAATTGGAGTTAAGATGTTGTGTACTAAACTGATGTTGTAAAAGGTAGAGGGTTTGTGGGTATTGCAGTAATGATGGCTATCCATCTTGCCTCTGGTGGCAGTGATGCTGTTGTTTGTTTGATTGTTGAGTATCACACTGCCATATGGATGATACACCAGGTAGATTTTTCCCTCACAATATCCAATGATGTGTACGACTTTTGAAGACAGCTCCTAATACAGCTGGCAGACGCACTTCACATTTTCTTGTTGGAATATCATTTATCAGTTACCAAATAATATACATGTTTGAAGTCCCAACTAATATCAACACATAGTTCTTTATGTTCATGTTGAAAATTAGCCGGTGCTTCCCTTGCCACTTACCGGATTGTTTCCTGTTTCTTTCAATCAGCTTCTTGAGATACTTGGTTTTGATGTAAAGTTGTCCTTTAGAACTTTACAGTTATTACTTAGCGAATCCCTCCTTTAACTAATCTAATTAGATTTTATATCTGCACTGAAAGGAGTTGTCTTCTCATGATTTCATTAAAAAAATTTCTGATCAGGAGGAAGAATTGTTTACTATTAGTTTACAAGTTTAAAATGGGTATAAGCAGTCTCCATTTGGAAATTCACCCAGGGATGTGGAATGAAATGGATGTTTTGTGTTTTGAAGTTTTAACTTTGTTCCTTACTGTGTTGATCTGTAGATTTGCAGCGGAGGTTTTCCATGGCTTACAGGAGCAGGTGGCTTCGACAGCTTCTAGAAGTCGAAAATTGGGTACTCGTGTGCAACGTATCGAAGCTTCAATGCCTCAGCTTGAGAAGGCTATCCTGTCACAAACAAGCCACATACATTTTGCTTATACGCCTGGTATGTGTGTATTTTACAATTGTTGGCTGATGGTTGGCAAGTGCTTCTGAATCTATGTTCAGTTTTTACATGCACGAGGTCCCTTAACTTGAGATGATGCAAAGACAGATCCCAGATTTATAATGTAGAAATTATTAGAAACAAATAACACCACTAACTGTGTGCTTGTACTTGTCTCCTATAACGCTTCATCCTTCTCCTCCTTTCGGTGCAAGAAATATGTGATGCTAAAATTATCTTCTTTTTTTGAATTATTTCAAGTTGTTATCGTAATTTCAGCCCCCCCCCCCCAGTTTAGATGATAGAGGTCAAAAAGAAAAAAGAAAAAGATTGCTATCTATGCATATGAAATGTTGAGGCATCCCTTATGCTTCTCTCTAACCAAAACATATTCTTCGCGCTTCGGCTACGCAATTGGAGTACTAGATTCTTTGCTGCTCAAATTCTTAATGTAATTGTATAACAATAAATTACAATAAAATGGAAATCGTATCCATGAGATTTCCTGCGCCTCTCTGACTCTCTTCTTCTCTTCGGACTCTCCAGTCTTCCCCTGCCCCCTCCTAACTGGGAGTAATATGACTGTCATTAGAAGACATGTTGTGCTACAGATATGAAAAATTTAAAATGGTTGTAAAATTTAAGGAAAAATCATCTGGATCCTATTATTGAGATATGTGAGAGGAGCCTTACCATATGGAAAGCCTCTTTCCAAATGAGGAAGGATGCAGTTATAGTCTACCAATGTCATTCTGCCGGTCTAAGTTTCATGCATGATGCTGTCGTTAGATAAAGCCCAACTTTAAAGAGGACAAACTGCTTTCTATCTGGCAAATGATTTATGAAGAGTTTATGTAAGCAACCTTGGGCATTGAAGTTCTTCTGGGCAAAACTAGGTGGCATTTTGTCTATTATGAATACCTCTAATTTTGACCCAACATATTTTTCTGAGCCTAATGACACTTTGAGCTTTGGTGCATATTCTTTCTTCTTTCTTTCTTTCTTTCTTTCTTTCGTGGGGGTGGGAGGTGAATAATGACGTTACTTACCTATGCGCTTATCTATTTAGGTGAAACCTGAAAGACAGATAACATATCAATTAATGCAAAAATGGATTAAAAAATGGTGATTTTGCAACCCCTCTCTCCTTGCTTATGATGCTTGCTTTCATGCTTATTTACTATTGTTTCAATTCTCTTATCTAATGTGAGAGACTGGAAGTCATAGTAGGGAGAGTTTACTTCGGAATTTATTGCAATGAATTAGTCTTCAAAACTTGACCTTTTATGGTTTATGAAATTTACTCTCACTAGACTTGGTTTTCTCAATGAAAATATGGCCCTTCTGAAATTCCGTCTTAAGAGTAGCAGTTTTGCAGGCACCGAATGGCATCCTCGCATTAGAAATGAGCAAAATCATTTCATCTATGATGACTTGTCACATTATATCATGGACTCTTATGAAGAATGTCGAGAACCTCCACGTCTGCAATTGCTTGACAGGTAGAGTCTATTTGTAAAGTGCTGATTCTCATTCCAATTGATTGTATCTTCCTGAGACTTGTGCTGTTGTGTTCAGATTTGATGCTGGTGGTCCTGGATCCTGCTTGAAAAGATACTCTGACCCAGCCTTCTTTAAAAGGGCATCCGCCAGTTCTGAAATTGCTAATGGTGAGAAGCCTCGATATGAAAAGAAGGCTCGCAAAAACAAGGTACTGAATTTTTATTGATGTAGAAGGAGAAAGAGCAAAATTAATGAATTTGGTAAATAATGTAAAGCTACGCATTTACTATTGAACTGTTTTTTAATTCGCGTGATCTGTATGAGTATTAAAATTTAAAACCAAGCGGCCCTCAATATACTGATGCTCAATCGGATGGCTTTGTTGTGAGGACTCTGCTGCTTCTGTTATTAATGAAGTTGTGAAATTGATTCAATTTTGGCATCTAGAAAAGGATTTGAAGAAGAAAAATATTTTTCCACTAATTTTAAATTTTTAATCATCGGTGTCATATACTGTTGCTGGAGCTGGTATATCCTAAATAACCCTATTTTATTTATAATTCCTTAAATACTATTCGAGATGTATGAGGGATCTTGTTGGGCATCTTTGTTCCACAGAGAAGGAGATCATCACAACGGAGTGGAAGTGTCCCAAATTATACACCAGCTTTCAGTGGAAGGTATTTCTTTATTTAGATGTTTGTGAGGATGTCAATGGAGGGTACAATGCCATAACATGGCTAATTGATTTGTTGTTACTTTTCTTTTTGTAAAATTAACTTACTGTTTCTTGATTTGCAGGATGCACTTGTCTTCAACTGGCCAAAGGCAGTCTCCTTTATCACATGCAGGATCTGCTTGTGACATGAGTTTCAGATCAGGAAAAGTGGATCAATCAGATTCCCTCTGTTCAAAAGATGGCATGGATTTTATTGAATGTGTTTTTTATTCAAGTACATCAATACCACATAATAATACAGAGACTACGGAATCATCTTCTGGACATGGAGGCAAAATCTTAGACACCAAGGAATCAGTTTGTCGGGATGAACAAACAGCTGTTTCTGCCACATGCAATCCTGATATGGAAACTACTGTCCCCCATTCTTCTAGCACAACTTGTGATAAGAAGTTGGAATTACTTCAACCTATGGATATAGCATATAGAATTGATGATATCCAAGATGCGCCGAAGACAACCTTTAACCTTTACGAGCAAGATTCAAAGCCCATTCCCGTAGAAAGCAGGAATCAAGTTGATGATTTATCTGAATATGGAAGCACCCCAAGATCAATTGTTAGTGACTATGGCCCCAAAGCAACTGCTGCTGACATGCAGGGTGTGTCCAAGGCAAACTTTGATCTTGACGAGGCAGAAATGAGACCCATTGGTGTGGAAAAAGTCAATCAAGCAGATGACTTATCCGAATGTGGAAGCATTCCAGAACCAAATGTTCATGGACGCTACCCAGAGACAATTATTGATAGAAAGTTTATGGAATTGACTGGATCGGATTGTATGATTGATGAAGCTCTCGAAATGCTTCAAAGAAATTTTCAGCCTCATGACCATAGTTTGGAGCCAGCTAATATGGCAGATCTCACTCAAGTGCGGGAGTTTTCTGCAGCTGAAAACACTCTAGGATCAATCACTAAAGGGGAACCATTACATTGTCCTATAGACAGCAAGTTGGGCAGAGGTGAAGTTCAATGTGTGCTTGATACCAATTCTGACGTTGCTGAGCTAGACAGTGGGACAATCAATACCGAACAGGTTAGTCAAGTGGAAACCTTTTGTGAAGGTGAAAACACTGTGACAGTAATTGAGTGGCCCCAGTTTGACGATATTGATAGTGAAACAGACAACTTTGTTGATGCACTTAACATGATTGAATCGGAATCTGAAAGTGATTTTGAATGCCAAACGAGAAAGGCAGTGGAGTTATTTCCGGCTTCGAATGATGGAGTGGACGATACAATGATAAAGGAGCACAAAGCACTGATGATCAGTGATCAAGAATATGAAGAGGAGAATCCTTCTGCATCTGACAATTACAAGGAAGAAATAGCTGATGATCTGCCATATTCGCAGGCTTTAGTGCCTTCAACTGGTATTGAGTCTCTAGAATGTGCTCAGTCATCCTGTAATAAGTCAGCAGCAGAAGGCTGGAAGCTGGATGATTCGGTGGTTGATGGTTCGCAACATTCAACGGCTTCGTTGCCTTCAGCCACTGTGTTTTCTCTGGAGCATGCTCAGTCATATTGTAGTGAGTTAGCTGTGGTTCAAGGGCAGAAACTGGATGATTCTATGTGCTTGTTTGATGATGGCTATGGGCAATCCAACAAATCATCGTCAGCCTACATTGAGTATCCCGAACATGGTCATTCATCCTTCAGTAAGTCAGCTGCAGAAGGCCAGTGTCTGGATGATTCAGCATGCATGTTTGATTATCTACAATGTTCAACTGCTTCACGGTCTTCAGGCAACATACTCTCTCTAGAAAATGCTCAGTCATCTGGCAGCAGCGTAGCGGTAGTACAAGGCCAGGAACTGGATGATGCTACATGCTTGCCCGATGATTCAGAAGGCTCGTTTGACGATTCGCGCTTTTCAGCTGCTGCATCATCTTCAGCCGCTGTAGTCTGTCAAGAACCTGTTCGATCATCTTGTGAGCAGTTAGCCATACCACACAGCCAGAAACTGGATGACTCGACATGCTTGCTTAATGAACCGTCAATGACATCCAACAATTCATCCTCAGCTGATTTTGAGTCTCTTGAACAGGCCGAGTCGTCCTGTAATGAGTCAGCGGCAGAAGGCCAGGAGATGGATCATCGGGAAGGCTTGTTTGATGATACGCAGGGTTCAACTGCTTCATTGCCTTCAGCCACTATAACCTTTCATGAACATGCTAAGGTACCTTGTTCTGAGTCAAAAGCAGTACAAGGGCCGAAACTGGATGATTCAACGTGCTTTTTTGATGAACAGTTGGTGGAATGCCCCAAATCATCTTCTGCCCCGAATACTTCTGAGAGAATTGTTTTTTCTGATCGTAGACCTGTACTATGTGAAATTGCAGCATCTAGTTCACAGGCTTGCCCTAAGGAGGGAACTAGTCAGAACTCTCAGATTCCACAAGAAATGCCAGTTGGATTTTCTAGCACATCTCCACTTGCCTTCTGGACCAATGGGAATCTATTGGGACTTGCACCATCAAAACCTACTGTTTTAAGTGCGTCAAGTTCTGTGGATTCTGCTCCTATGAATAGTGGGAATGATATTACAGTTGGTCAGTTCAATCAAAACATAGCGCAGAGGGTTAATGATTCTGCCAGAACTCAGGCTCTATCACCCAAGGATTCCGAATGCAGTGGTACCAAAGAGGCCAAAATGAACACCTTTGATCAAGATTTTGGATCCCTTACGTACAAGTCTGATCAAATATCAGATAAGAAACATGGCACGACTCTTCACCATGATCGGCTTAATTTGACTGACCTTTGTTTCAGTCAAGGATTAACCAATGGTCATGTCATCCCTCTTGAAACTAAAGGTTCAAGCAGCGTTGGAGTGAAAAACGTTTCTGCTGAACTCACCAATAAAAGTGAAGATAATTCTTCATTGCTATCCTTCCTTGGTCGTGGTTTACTGAAAAATAGTTTGAGGAGAACTGGATCATTGGTATACGATGACAAGCCTAAGATTAATGACCCCTCAAGTAATGAGTTTGGAACTGGAGCACATAGTTCTTTTGTGCATGCTGCGCCTGAGACCAATCTGAAAAGAGATTCCAATTCTCCAGTCAATTCACCACCACCTTCACCACCACTTGAGCATATGAAGATATCATTCCGACCTATTGATGGCTTTGAATCCTCCAGACTAAAACTCAAATATCCGGAGGGGGTTGATCACCATGAAAGCGGTATTGATATATTCCCTTCATTTCAGTTGGTTCCGGAGCCCTCTAGTTTGAAGCATGATATTGGTTCAGATTCTGATGATGATACATTCTGCCGATCAAATGCTTGCATGTCCGATGATTTCCTCAACCACCTTTCTGATTCAAATTCCGAAGAGTGGGAATCTGAAGATAGTTCAGAAAGTAATTACCATGCAGTTTATGATAGCTTCCACAGAATATCGTCCGCACAAACTGCCTCAAGCTCTCCGCATTGTGAAGGAGCAACTCATAGAAGCCTGCAAGTTGGTTCTAGACCTGCTGATGCAATAACTTTAGAGTCTAGTCCTTCGTTTGATTTACCAGTGTTGGATACCAAGAATCCATTTTCATTCCAAGAAATGAAACTGTCTCTGCATGAGGAAGTAGACGCTACCCCTTTTCAGGAGCAAATGCCTCAGACACCTCCTCTGCCCCCTGTGCAGTGGCGAGTGTCAAGGCTCCTGGCAGATGCTGCAGAAATAAACCAATATCCAAAATCTGACAGTTTGACTTGGTCTTTTGATACAAAGCTTTCAGGTTCTAGCATTCCTCACCTAGCCAAGGTGAACTCGGCTAAAGTACCAAGTGCAAGCGAGGATCCAGCTGCGGTAACAACAGAGAAGGTGAACTCACATCTCTGCTTGATTTACATAGTTGATAGTTTCATGATTTGTATGTGTGGCTTTGTGTCTGCGCTACTATTAAGCTCATTTCATCAGTTTCTTCGTTTTACATCTATCAGTTGGATGATCAGAAGTTGGATTGTCAGCAACAAAATTCTGTGGTGGTAAATGGTCGGAAAACAGATGAAAAGGGAGACTTTTTACACCAGATCCGAGCAAAAGTAAGTGCTGGCTTCTGTTGTTGTTGTAGAGTTTCCATGTACTGAAATGATTGATAGAGAGTGCAAAAAATTGTATCATGAGAACTAAACCAGTGGCCTTTTCTTTTCTGAATTCTGTTACATTGTGTTGAATAATAATTGGTGCCATTTGCCTATCCATTGTAGTAGTGTGAAAATAATATTGACTTGATTCTGAATTTTTTTCTCTGGTTTCTTTCTTCTTCACCTTAAACTAAAAAGACCTTTAACTATACAGATCTGCTGTAAGCCTATAATTCTGTGTTGTTGGGAAAAATGATACTGTTAGCTGACTACTTTATTTCGCTTCAGTCCTTCAACCTCAAACGCATTGAAACATCTCGGTCAACCAATGCACCCGGCACCACAGCCAGCGATAAAGTTACAGCAATCCTTCAAAAGGCAAATGAAATTCGCAAGGTAATTTTCTTTCTGTTTAATCTATGACTGCTACTTGATAATAGTTTCTGTTCTCAATTATTCGTGGCAAATATTTCCCACCCAAAGATGAAAATTTATACAAACGACTTGCAGGCCCCATTCAAACTTCCATGTTAGAGATGCACTGGAACACCCATCCATTCTAAGTAATCTAGGACACCTGTGCAAGATAAATCTGGATTTAATCACCCATCCATTCTGAGTATCTCCTATAATTTGTTGTTTTGGGGTGAAAGCCTTGAGAGAACAGTAAAATAGCCACCATCACCTGGGAGGCTCCTTGGACCATTCAAGTGGGAATGCAATACCTATTGATCATAAAACATTTAGTCTAACTTCGGCCAATCGTGGGATACTAACTACTAGCATGACAACCGAGAGCAGAATCAGATAGAGAGCTTAACTGGGCCTATATTTTCATGGACAAATCGTGATCGGTTTCTTTTAAAATCACCAAAAAAAAAAAAGCTCACTGGAAAGACCTGATGCAGCAAGTGAACAGTATTCCTAGTTCTCGTCACTGACAGCTTCTGTACTGTACAACAAACATGATTAATCCTTTTGCATGCGATCATCTTTCAGGCAGTGGCAAGTGATGATGGTGAGGATGACGGTTGGAGCGACACTTGACCAATTGGAGGTAGATGCGGTTTCTGAAGTCCCTTGTTCGATAGGATTGAGGCCTTAGACCAATGGCCCCTTTTTTGATTGACTGAATGGTCAGATTTAGCTCTGTAATATGCTTGCATCTGTGAATAGTGTTCTGTTCTGTAACTAACTTGTAGGGGGGATAACTTAGGTTCTGAAAGATTCTTATTTGTGAACTCCCTTCTGCAAAGACGAGCCAATAGGGCACAGGAGAAGTATGTAGTAGTTTTGTAGGCTGCTACGGTGAATACAGAGTGCCTTGCAAAGATAATTGCGCTCTTTAGCTCGTAATATTTTACTGCATTTCATTTGCTTTTAATCCAAAATTTAAACCCTTTTGCCTCCTAAATTGACCTTAAGTACATTGCCATTGTAATGATGATTTAGTAAACGCTAAAAACTTCTATAGAAAATGACACCGTCTCATTATTCTATTGGCGTATAAGTAATTCATCGGTGGTGGGTGCAAGCTATGATCTTCCTTAAACTTGGTTTTTAGGGTTTCCCCTAATTAATGATCGCCTTGTAGAGACGGGAAACATTTTCTAATTGACCCAACAACTTGAGAATAAGTAATTGGATTTGTCCTAGTCTCATTAATTCTAAGTCATCATCAATTAACAATATTTTTTTTCAAAGGATCCTGGATTCCCTCAAAGACATAATGACGCGAATAGAAAGAATATATAAAATGTGTAGGTATGATTAGGCATCTCTATTCTTAGTTAGCTACCATATATGATTAATTAATACCTATCAAAGCAATTGTTTAAAAGATATGTTATATAAAATATTTGGGTTTTTTCCCAGTTAAGGAAGTGTTTGATGATTGAATATTCATTAGTTAAAGGCATAATAAAAAGGGCTTCACATAAAATTGCTTCAGTTGTTTGGTGAAAAAAAGTTATACACATGCCAAACACAATTAAGTATGGCCATATAGAAGGTTATGCCCATTGGGACTACGTCTAATTGCTCTTTTATTTCTGATCTTCTATCATTTAATTTTTTAATTAGGATTTTTGTTGTCTGTAGATTCATGGAAGTACCCAAAAACAAAAGAGAAGAAAAGAACTAGGATAGCTCATCGATCATACCCTTACAGAACTCTAAATTGAATTTATCTGAACTTATTTTTCAAGAAATAAGTCGAATAGAAAAGGGCTTTAGTCAGAAGAAGGGCCTAATTTTTGTTGTTGTTTCACATGGTAAATGGGATACATTTCTAAGATTAGGCGCCTCTAGAAGAAGAGCCAAAATCTCTCATATATAAAATTGATTTGAATCTACCAGTTCAAGAGTGCCTTTTTGTTTTTGAATTAATCATATTATTTTCTCCTTTTAATGCAAAATATGAAAATATCATAGAACAGAAAAGATCTTAGTTTGCGTTGACATGATAGACTTTTAGCTGTAATTAATATGATCAACATGCAACCCTGTTTTAAATAAATATAAAGGGCAACCCGTTGCACAAGCATCCTGCGTTTACATAGTGTTCGGAGTTGATTAATGTAATCAGCAAATTCATTTTTAATTGGGAATGTTGATTAGCTAACTGCTAGCATGAAAAAAAAAGGCCACCTATGGCTAAGTCAACATTAGTTATCAAAGAATAATTAAGTATATGTCCTTAGGACGCTAGCTACTAGTTATCTAGGCCTATTAGCTCCTTTGAGTAAAACAATTTTTTTGTTGTTGTTACACTTTATCTAGTTATTTATTTATTTATTTATCGGTCCACTTCAGACATTAATTAAAAACACGAAATTCATTATGGTAATTAATTAAATCACCACTTGAATGAAAGCACCGCGGCACGGCAACTCAGCACACAACACCTTAAGATTAAAGTATGCTTTTCTTGTTTTCCTTTTTAATAAGTAAGTAAATACTATTATAATATCATATTTTTAATAAGATTAAAGATCTGGTATTAAACATAGTACTGTAAATTCAATCCAATTAGGATTTCAAAATATATGTATGTAAGGCAACTTTATTTGCATAAGAACTATACTGATTATAATTGAATGAAAAAAAGGATTTATTATTGTAAAATATTTGATACTTATAATATACGAACAAATTCTTTCCCTGATTATTAACTTTCCTGTAAATATGCTATGCAAATATTTCTTGATAATGTCGAAAATTCGACATATTATCCATCAAGTGATTTTATGAATCTCCCACTTGGAAAACTTGGATGAATGCTTGATTATCACCCTTTCTTATGCATGAGCCTCTCTTTACTCGTTAGGGAGGTAAAAAAGTGGAAAACTCCTCTTCTTCTTTTTTTTTTTTGTTCATTGATTAAGAAGATCTTAATTGGAAAACTAAGTGAGTTTTGCATTAATTAGAATATTCGTTTGTTAAATAAGCACTTTCCTCCCCCCCCCCTCCCTCTCAAAGTAAGCTCATCTACTTTACATTGTGGATCATTGTTGAAAGATATGCCTTTACTTATTATATTACTCCACCCTACAATGTCAAATTGCATATTTTATTTCGGGAAACCAACAAATGTATAATAAAAAATTCATGAACCATGCAAAATAGTTTAATTAAACGGGATAAAATGTACATTTTATACAAGAATATGTAAATAATAAACAGCTGATTTGGATATTTAATTAGACGATAGTTGAAAAATATTAGATCATATATATAAAAAAAGGGCAGCCTGATGCACAAGCATCCCGCGTTCACGCAGGGTTCGGGGAATGGCGGCAATCCAAGGGGTGAATTGTAGGCAACTTAACCTGACTTTGTCAGTGGTTGATTCCACGGCATTAGATCATATATATGCATCTTATAATTAAAAGTAACACAGTGATTTCATGAGATTAAAGTTTCCTGTGAAATTATTTTATTAATGTATAAAAAGATTCATTTCAAATTGAGAAAAAAGGTTGGGAGTTAAAGGAAAAAGGAATAGCATTTTCCTAAAAAGCATATCCAACTTTGAGGATGAGTGCATCTTTCATAATGTCCGTTAAGAAAAAATTGGTCTGGTGGCCAACATGTTTTCCTTGTTCTTTGATCCTTTGGTAACTTTGACAACAGAAAAGTGTGGCTTTTAAAGGGGGGAAAAAAGTGAACAAAAAGTTCATCTTTTAGAAATATTTTTTAATAACAAAAGAAATTACATTATTTAATATTCTATAATTTTATTTTTTTAAAAAAAATGGTCAAGTTTTATTGGGTAATAAATCTTGATTGAATTCAATGCACAAGAGCCAGCCAGCTGAACCACCATTCTTATGCCCTTTTACTTTTGCTTCCTGCTTTTTTTGGGTTTTTTTTTTTTTTAGTTTTTCTCTTTATTATGCATAGGCTTTATGTTGCAACTTGCATAATCAATGGGAAACAAGACACTGCCCAGATCGATGTTGTTCCTGTGACACAATGGTGTATTATCTTTTAGTTTGTTTTGCTCCTTTGCTTATGCTTGTGGTGTAAGATATCATCTGTATTTTGTCAAAGAAAAAGAAAATACAAGTGAAAAATAATTGGGTCGGACATTTTATGTTATTTATTATATTCTATCTGATAAAGAATATAAAATTTGATATTAGGAATATGATTTAATTATTCCTTACTTAGACCCCTTCCAAAAGAAAAGAAAGAAAAGGAAAAAAGAATACCTTAGTTTACCATATATGAGAGGAATAAAAAACCGCAATTACTTGACCATTATTATACAGGTCTGTTTGTCATGTAACAAAGTTTTAATTTACATATGCTTACGCTAATTTGAAGTTCAAAAGGGGTTAACTTATTTTATTTTTTCATAAGTGCTAACAAATCTAAACTACATTAATTATCAACCTATAAAAAGGAGGGGAAAAATTTTAAAACAAGAAGTAAAAATTGAAGGACCCAGGTGAACAATATGTAGCTTGTTATCCTTTGCTTGAAGTGAAATAAAAGTTGTAAACACAAGGTTTTGTCCTCCTCTCCTTGTGGAATAAAGGGTGCAAATTGTAAAATGACCAAAAAGTCAATTACTTGAAGTGAAAATATGAAACTAGTAGTTATTATAAATATTATATCACCTCAATCTTTGCTCTAGCTTTTAAACATATTGACTTGGTCCTAATTAATTAACTTGCAATTTGTTCAACAACTATTTTTCTTAGATTGTAAAGTTTTTTTAAACAAAGCTTGATATTTTAGAACCTTTCCTTAATCATTGATTTATTTTTTTCAGTGCTTAGTTCAATGGAAAGTTTATGCATAAACTAATTTATATACATTCAACATTTGCTCTAGTTTAAGCAACTAATCAATTAGTCCCCTAATAACTCTGCACAAAAGCAACTAATTGAACAAATTAAATTAAGTTTGAATAGCTTTGTCATTATTGAAGACTTCTCTTTAAAAAAATTCAAAGTCAGGATGTGATAGGTAATCAGGATAAGATTTTAATTTCCGACGTATATTTCAAAAGTTTAGTTCATGAACAGTCAAAACTAACACTATAATGAAAGGGAAAAGTGACATGAATATTGAATTGGCAAAAGGGAAAAGCATATAAAAACATATAATTAAAGTGGCTTGTAAATATTTAATGAAGCTCACAAATAAGAGAGAAGCTTGTTAGAATGAGCATATATGGACTTGATTTGGTCTAACCATGTGCTATCTACTAATCCCTAACATTAATTATTAACAAAACCTCAATTTTAAAAATGGAAAAGTGAACCAAACGAATAGCCATGGGCCCATCCATGGCAACTAAAAATTTGCTTCAAATTTGTTTATTTGTTCATTGAAAATGATACATTATTGTTTGCATATATAATATAACTCTTTGATGCCCTAAAGTCCAACCATGTTGATACTTTCCCAGTAAATTGATTTCATGGGATTCTTAAGAATTTTGATTAATCTAATCTAAAATAGAAATATTATCCTCTAATTTTCAAGGATGATGTGGTTTTATATCTCCATAGAAAGAGTACGTAACATAGATCGAAATAAATTACATATAAGATGAATTTATATAATGATTTATTATTATATTGATGCGTATAATAATTTAACTAGATATAATGAAACTGATTCAATATATGATTAATAGCCTTTGACAAACTACATTAGACCTGATCGATCGTATGAAGAATTTAATTTTGCCTTAAATATGAATAGATTAAATGACACTAACTGATTAGAAATTGCTTGACGGGCATTGATTTTCTTATCTTAGACTCTGATATGATGAAACATGGAATAATTTGACTTAAACTCAATCTGATTCAATCACTCAGATATTTCGTCTACACTAGCTATCTAAATGAATATTAATTTAATCCCGCTTAAAACAACCGATTTTTAGTAGGTTTATATTTGAATGATCATTTCTCACTATCCTCCATTTCTCGCTATATCTGGAGCATGAATACAGTCTTATTTGAACTATAATTAAAGAACCTTACATAACACTCTTAAATGTATATAACAACAATCATTAATCTCTTTCCTAATCTTGACATAATAATTTTTAATATTTAAATCCTTAATTGTTATCCAAAGTTCTCTTTTTCAACAGACAAATCAAAATTCAGAGGGAGAAAAGCAGAGAGAGAGATTCATCAACACAGATAGATGCTTCCGTGGAGTAATGATGTGGACAAAAAGCTCAGCATCCACTTTTTCTACGCAAAACCCTCCAACTTCTGTGCTTTCTTTTTCTTTTTCTTCTTCTTCTCTTCTTTAAATATGAAATGATGAAATACTGAAAACATGAAATTCTCCCTATTGTCTTGGCGGCTCTCAGAACCACATACAATCCTCTTTTCCAGTTCCCCCTTTTTTCTTTGCTTTCGTTTCCAATTTCATCTTTATTTTTTAGGTGCTTTCTTTGGGGACTTTTTACGAACACCTGGTTGTCAATTTCTTTCTTTGTACTTTACAACCAACCACCATATATATACCCACTATCCTCCCTCCCCAATCCCCCATTTCCTCTGCTCCCCAACACCGCAAAAAAACCCATCTTCTCAATTTGGCAATAACCCATCTCCCTTTCTCTCTCCTGATCTTGATCTTGATCTTGATCTTTCTCTGTCTTCCTCTGTGTTTGCGTGTTTTGTGAAATGGCTGAGGTTCAAGGAAACCACCATGGGATCAAGCTATTTGGGCAGACAATTGTGTTGGAAGTAAAGGAAGAAAAACCCAGAAAAATTGACCAAAAAGAAGAGGAAGATCGTGACGATGAAGCAAATAATGATATGATGAAAAATAAGCCAGATAAGATAATCCCCTGTCCAAGGTGCAAGAGCATGGAGACCAAATTTTGCTACTTCAACAACTACAATGTGAACCAGCCTAGGCACTTCTGTAAGGGCTGCCAGCGGTATTGGACCGCCGGTGGGGCCCTCCGCAACGTGCCCGTCGGAGCTGGTCGCCGGAAAACCAAGCCTGGTGGCCGGCCCGGCGGCTTCCACCCCTTGTTTGATGGGGTCAACATCCATGGTCATGAGTTTGACTTGAATGGAGTGGACCAAGTGGTGGTGGATGAGTGGCAGCTGGCGGCAGCCATGGCGGCCGGTGGAGGTTTCGGGCATGGGTTTCAGGTCAAGAGGAGGAGGAGTGAATCCAATGATCAAAGTTGTTGATACACCATTCTTAACTTTTTTCTTTTTCTTTTTTTCTCTTTTCTTGAAAAACTTCCTAGCTACTTTACTCTTGTAGATCAATAATTTGGGAAGAATTATGATATGAGGTTCCGTTAGTTTAACTAGTGAAATTTCTAAGCGTTGTTTTCAGATAGTTAAATTCATATTCAGCCTATATCGTATTCAGTCTATATCGATATAATTAGGTCTGAATCAATTTTTTCAATCCAAAAGAAACATGACTCAAAATGTACAAATTATTGATGATGAATTTTTGGTGCATATATAGAACATGCTAATCTTTAACATTTGGATCAAATTCTTTGTGTGTGTAGGGCTGAGCAAATTTGTCGGTTGATCTCTTTAAAGAGAAGTGGAGTAAATATGTGGGTGATATTTGATTTTAATTTCAAAGTATATATTATATACATATACTGCCAGATGAGAACCCTGTGATTCAAATATTATCTTTTGTCTTCTTGCATGATTCCATCTTGCCTGCTGGACTGATATGATTAGATGCATTATTAAGTTCAGACTTCAAGAGTTTAGTTCACATTAATTAACTTGTTAATCATGTTGCATAATTGCTTGACCAAGAAATCAATTGTGCAAGGAATAATCCGCATGTCAATATCTCTTGTACATGATACAAAGGTTTCAATTCTAAAAATTGTTTCATAAGTTCTTACCCCATCACCATGCAAACTAAGGAGAACTTGTATTGTATCACCTAAATAAGACTTGAGACTCAAGAAAAATAGGCTTAGATCTACAAGAGTTTAAAAAAATAGGTTTGTATTTCAGGAATAATCAGTAAAATATCTCTAGCTGGGAAAACCCAGTAATTGCTATAAGCTCAAAAAGAGCGACATTCAAATTCCAAAAAATGCTATATAAGCAATAAATTCTAGTTAAATTTATGAATTTAAAAGTAGTCAAACTTCAAAATATATGAAGACCTTAAATGTGTGTCTAACATGACATTATATGTGATAATATTCAAATCCAATACCCTAAAAATCTTATCATTAGGAAAGGTGTGGGGGGAGGGTCTGATACAGTAATCTTACCAATAAATTGCAAAATTATAGAGAGATGAATTCCGTTAGACTCTAGATTTAAAAATCGTAGAGTACTTACTATTCCATAGAAATAGAACAAAGGTAGAAAGTTTAGAGAGACATATGTGATAATATATGAAAGTTAATAGATAATTAAGCAGTCTTATATATATAGGATTAACTACGAATGTAATGTAACATCAAATGCTTGTTTGACAAGGTCAACAACCAACACAACACAAGTAATGCAAAGGGTACACTCGAAAAGAAATTCGAGATCACATATTAGGTGATTATGCTAGATTTCTAGTGCTTATTTCTTTCGCCTTTTTTTCCCCCTTCCTTTGAGTGGAATTTTATTTATGTTAAATTTTATATAACAATTGAACTTTTAACAAAGAGTCGTGCATATAAGTTCAGATGAGGTTTTAACTCAAAATTAATTGGTAATTGATAGAATAACTCACGAGTAGCGCTTATATATATGTTCAAGCCCTTTAATTTTATCAATGTGGGACAATACCTACTTTCATGTTCTTTATATTTTATTAATATTTGATAATACCCACTTTCATACTTCAATAAATAATTTATGGAGCAAAACAAAAGTAAAACCATAAGTTTATAAGTTACTTACAAATTTTTCCCTTTTCTGTTTGAGAGGAGGGTGTTGATATGCAAATTATAAAATAATCCTAAAATCATAGATGTAACTTGTGACATATAATAATTTTTTTTCAAGTTCCTAAAATAAAGTATGTTTTCACTCTTCCTCTACCAAAAAAGTATAGTTTTCCCTTCTAGAAACTACCATAATGACCTCGGTCTATTAATAAGTTAGTTATAGCTTAGATGTGAATGTGCAGTATTAATTTGAACCACCAATGTTGAAAATCAGATAAAGTGTTCCTCAATCTATTTGGTTATTTTGGCATATTATGCATTAATATATATGTGTTCATACCCACTATAAACGGGGAATGAATTAGGGAAGAAATTGCATTATCAAATATTCAAAGAATAGTCAAGTCCACCAAGTCAATTCATAAAGCAAACTCAATTCCAGAGTTGGGAAAGCATGACCTGACAAGATAATCTGACCCAAAGTTATTGAGAGTAATCCGAACCTGACCTGAACCGGAACGATTTTAAATTGAACTCGATACGATTTGACCGGTTAGCCCGAAAACATGTTATTTTTCAATTTTGAGTAAGTATAAGTTATTTTTAATACTAACATGAAATTGACCTATTTATTAAATAGCCTGACCCGATCCGATGTGTTTTTCAACTCTATATTCAATTCTTAAGAGGAAAGAAACTAGAGCAAGGGGAAAACTTATGAGGGGGAAAGCTATTGGGGAGAAAAGTAAAACTACCCAATTTTCCTTGTGCCTTTGCTTTTGCCTTTTTCTTTGTTGTTTTTGTTTGTCATAAAGTACAACATCTGACTCACTCTGATTAGTACTACATAATAGAGAATACAGATCAATCACTCTCATACTCTCTCTAACCCCCCCCCCCCCGAAAAAAGCCCAACAAAAGGAAAAAAGGGTATACAGTTAAAAAAGTGAAAAGCACATTGACTTGTGTGTTCATATATTCTATGATGATAATATTACATATATTAGCCCTCGTTATTTTGAGCAAATTCTTTATAACTTATTATTAATATTTACTATTAATTAACATTGATTAACACCAATTAGTACTTATTAGTCATATCTCTTAGTTATAATTTGAGTTTGATAGGTATTAATTAACATTCAGTATTCACCCATCAATAATAGTCAGTAATAAATTGCTTATAATAAGTTGAACAAAACACACAGATCTAACAGTTTTTAGTATGCAACATTTAGAGATCCATATATGACAGTATGAGGCATGGACAAAAACTAAATGCACAAAACATTAGACCCATGAACAAAGGAAGCTGGCACACAAGAATACAACACACTAAAGCTAATTAGGCAACTATGCTTTCTCCACAAAGGTACGTTAGTCCACGTTAAAGCTTAATGTCACTTTAGTTTTTGTACTACTTCTTCCTTTATGCTGGTTTTTTTTTTTTCAACTTAAAAATGAAAAAAAAAGTTACTTTATTTTGCCTGTCTCTTGACGCTTTCTTTCAAGCTAAGAACATGGACAATCGACTTATAAAGACCAATGCATGAATTTCTGTTCCTTCCAATCATAGACACCTGTCTAAATACATTACCGCCTTTTGTGTAACAATGAAAGAATGATAAGAACTCTCACAAGTCATATAATTTACATACTAGCCTATCTAATAGAATAATTATTATTGTAGACTCTATATATACAACAAACAACAACGAACTCCCAGTGTGGGTCCCGCTTTCGCGGAGTTTGGGGAGATCCAACTGTAGGCAACCTTACCTCTACCGGTATTTCTACCCATAGTAGACTCACTCTCTCTCTCTCTCTCTCTCTCTCTCTCTCTCTCTTTCTCTCTCTCTCTCTCTCTATATATATATATATATATCCGTAAAGGATATATTTCGATGACAATAATCCAAACATCCTTTTGCTTTTTGAAATTAATCAGCTTAAAGGAATAACTAGCGCAAACATAATAACAAAAAATAAAGAAAAGTAAATAGAGGATTCTTATTCGATTATCTGAATTGGATTTTTGCTTTTTGAAAGCTTCATTCAATATTCAAAACAGAAAAGAATATGGACGTCATATTTGAAAATGGGGGGGGGGGGTGTAAAA
>JACYFF010031959.1:1345167-1395258 GCA_017589665.1 Selenicereus undatus
ATTTGTTAAGTCGATTAAAGACTATATATTCCTTTTTCTTTTTCTTTTCTTTTTTTTCAACTTTATTTTTATTATTATTCCCTTTTGAAAATATGTTTGGTGAAAATTACATATATTTCTGAAGCTTCTATTTCGCAAATGGAGATGTTGCTCATAATTTCAAATTTTGGTTAATAACTAAAGATTATCGGTTAAGGTCATCTGAGAGTTGGAGAGATCTTTCTAGATTATTGAGAAGCACGTTGATTAAGAAATTGGAAAAAAGATAATAAGCTTACAGCAAGTAATCCAAAATAAGCAACTCACGTTACATAAATGAACTTCAATACATCAAATGGAACCTTTAGAGGGTTGGGGGTACATCAAATGTTTATTCGAATAGCATGATTAAACTTAAATAGAGGCAGTCTCTGATTTAGTTGCTTCCGGATCCTGATTCACCTTCAGAACCAGACACTGGAACTTTCTCCCATCCTGATCCCAACTGCTCGACACCTGATCCGGAACCTTGCTCTGATCCTATTTCTGATGCTGATGTGTCATGTCCTTCATCTTCTGCTTCTTCGTCAAAATCCATCTCCAACTCCTTGATGACTGCATCGCACTCAGAAAGAGGCTCCCTCTTCATGAAGCCCAGGGGATTGGCATTGCGAACAGGGGTAGCTTCACCGTTGTTGGATGTAAGAGAAATCTGAGCACCCTGCTGGCCTATGGCCTCGGTGGCGATCTCTGAGCAGTCATCATTGGAACTCTTCACCAGGGTTATCTGGCATATATCATCCTCATAATCCCCACTAACTTGGAAAGTGTAGTGGCCCGACTTGTCAGTCACAGCCTCTGCGTTGTAGTTCTCTATTCCTGTTGTGATGTTCCTGCACTGTAGCCTTACCGTTGCACCTGTATCCCCATCATTTAGAACATTCGTATCAATATTATATCAAGTGCAAAATTCTTCTATGAAACAGTCCTAATATTAAGCCCTAAGGGGGTCAAGACTGATCCATTGATTTGAACCAGGAAGCCAAATTACATGTGCTTATATAGTTAAAACAATCAAGGCATTTATCGGATCAAATGTGGAAACACAGTTCCAAAGAAAACAAGGTTTTTCCACGCAGATGTAATGAAATAGGAGAGAAACCATACCCTCCATAAAAGAGCTCACTCGGGTCATGAATTGGAGACGGCATGTGTCACAGTAGACCATGCCTTCGACTGAGAACTGATCAGCATCAGCATTAGAAACACCAGCCAAGGAGAATAGGCAGAGAGCGACTGCCAAGAGAATAATTGCTTGAGATTTGGCCATGATGCACTAGTTACCAATGAATCGCCTTCTAATTAAGCAATTAGACTTTTTGTAAGTGTCAAGGATACTGGGAATGGAAACTGTGAATGATGTTCTCAAGGGTTGGGATGGCTAGGGTATAAATACAGGTCGTAATCTCTGTGCTTATAGGCTAATTAAGGAAAATGCTTACTGGATCTCTAACGACTCCTCATTAATCCCGGGGATTCTTTAGCTGAAAACAAGGAGAACCACACACAGATGGTGAAAATTCTATCTTAATTTTAACAGATTGTAAACAAGGAGCAAAACAAGGAAAGACGGTTTGCATTTTACTGGCCCCCCAAAGGGGGAAAAAAAGAGAAAAATATCAGCTTATATGCTAAATTTACCCCCAAAAAACCCAAAAAAATGAAGAGTAGAAGAAGAACATAACGCTCAAATGGATACCCTTGGATAATTTAGAGCATGAACCTTTTTGATAAAGAAAAATATTAGAGACATATGACCCGTTCATTTTAAATTGTTTACTCCATCATGATGATATGAATTTCTAATCGCAAAATATTGGGGAAAAAAATTTGAGAAACTAGAAATTAATCTCTTTACTTACATCTTGTAGAAATTGTTTTTTTTATAATAATTGCTTATTTTGCCAATTAATATGCTCCTTGAGGCTCCGAAATATCTTCATCCAAGAACATATATTCCAGTAGTGGAAATAAAAGAAGGCATTCGCATCAACCCTCTTCACTATCTTCAAATAATTCTTTCATCTTTGAACTTTTTGCAATAATTTTAACCCTTTCCCCAATTGTAAGTAATGTTATTTGGACCCAAATGTTGAGATGGCCGAAGTGCAACTGTCCACACTGATGCATAATTGAGTGCTACTTCAATAATTGTTACAGCAACTGGGGTCAACTAATATTAATTTGAATAATGAGGTTGAAAATTATTCCAAAAGATTGAGGTTTGAGATTATTCCCAGATAGTTGGGGGAGAGGGAGAGGTAGATGTCAATACCTCGATATAATAAGGATGGAAAGGGATATTGTATACCATTAGACTAGGCAGCAAGGAAAGGAAGTTTGAGAGACAGATTAGTTGATGGTAAACAACTAAAATCGACAAAAATTGATGGAATTGGACATCTAGTCTAGTCTGTAGCAAAAGGAACATATAGATGTAACTCAGAGATCAGAAAACCGTCAAGCCAATCTTCCTAGTTAAGAACAGATGAAAATTAAATATCTGAACCTGAACATGAAGAGCACAACCCCCCCCCCCCCCCAAAAAAAGCCATTGCTTACGAAGGAGCAGCAAAATTGTAATTGGTTTTGGAGATGTAGAATTCCTTAAATGCCTTTCACCAAGCCAGTAGTGATAAGTCACACATTCACCATGGATAGATACCAATTAGTGCATGTTTTCCCTATTCAGAAAAAGGAAAGGAGATAAACAATATAGCTTGACGAATCCTTAATGTCTTCGGGTAGCTAGGTACAATGCAGACTCATTCCTCAACAGGGAACAGCTAAAGCTCAGGGAAGCATATCGAGCAAGTGCTCTTTCTTGATACCAAAATTTCATGGCACGGAAGATAGGAACACAGCAACATTCAAAAAATGAAATCCAACAAAGATATGCAACAGTCAACAGACAAACCAAACTAGAGTGCCATATCAACATAAAATAAAACTTGAGCAAGCTTAGTGGAAGTTACCTTGTCGACCGCCTCTCGTTCAAAACAGGCCTGGCTGTACATTATGAACTACAACCCCGTTTCGTAAACTTTCACAGGCCGAAAGTCAGTCAAGCTGTAAGTGTACAATGGAGCAGCAACACTCTACCAATCAAGTACAAGTTTTATAAACCTTTGATTGAAAACAGGATGAAAGAATTGAGCAAAATCATAAAATGGCAAGGCTGTTGCATATAGGAAGCTCAGCCCCCCCCCCTTTTTTTTTTGCGCTTTTGGGGTTTTTCCCTTCCTTTTTCTTTTTGTCACCCCAACACCCCCCCCCCCCCAAAAAAAACTCCTGCCATTTTGGATCAACCATAATTCTAATGGCTACTAATGGAGATATATCTAAAAACTCTACAAAAACACAATCTGCATATCTACATTTATTTTTTAAAATTATTATTCTTTTTCCCTTTTCATTGGTACTGCACCAGAATCATGCCAGCCGCCAGGAGTGTACCCCATAACCTTAAATTCAGAAAGAAACTCATAATAATCAACATCTCTGTAAGCAATTTCTCCTCAAATTAAGCCATTAATCCAAACCCAAAACACCGCAAAAACAATTAAAAAGAACAGAGAAGGAAAAGCAAGTACATATGAGCTCTGAGCCTCTGATTCCACTTCATGGCTATATAAGCTTCAGATTTTGCTCGTTCCTCTTGAAATCTTCCCTCTGAGAGTATCATTCGTTCATCTAGCGTCAAATTTACATTCAGATTTAGCGTCTTATAGAAAAAATTGACGTTCAAATTCAGAGTCATCACACAATGACACCAAAATCAATGTAGTTCTAACAAGGAATTACAAATAAGAAGTTCAACAGGAAAAGAAGGAAAAATCGAGATTTTGAAGAGAGAGATTGACGCTGTACCGTCATAGCGCTGGGGCTGCTTGCCCAGGTAGAAGATGAGGGTGTAAGAGTCGCCGGAGGAAGCCAGTGGAGAGAGAAATTGTACGATTTTGGCAGTGATTTGATCTTGTCGGAAGTCAAAACACAGTCCCCCCCCCCCCCCCCCAAAAAGGTCTCCATACTAAATCATAGGCAAATTTTAGAAATATAAGAAAATAAATATTAAATGCATTTTTCTTAATAATGTATAGTTGAGATAGATTTTTTTAACCAATCAAAACATCAAAAAGTTTTTGCAAATAATATTTTGGAATAATATGAAACTATAAAAATATATTATTTATAATAATTATAAGAAAATAATATTTTGGAATAATATGAAACTATAAAAATATATTATTTATAATAATTATAAGAAAGGGGGAGTAGTTGAACTGGAAGAAGAGTTTAAATTACAGACCAATTTTTTTGGCCATTAATTGACTTCCAAATAAGCAATAAAAAAAACAATACAGTAATTGTCCCAAATTGACGATACAAATAAAACATCTAGACTACTTAACATAGATATAATCGAGTAAAACATACTTCTTCCTTATCGAATAATCCGTCCTAGAAATTCAGAATCTTCATTGTGAAAAAAGAGTGTCATAACTTGATTATTTCACTGCTTGTGGGTATTAGCTTACGCTTACCAATCCTTATATTTTACAGTTAAATTTTATTGTTCTTTATAGGTCGTTACCACTGATAACTCCTTACTGCTTATAGGCTAGCCAAATTTTACCGCTCTTTACAACTTTTTATCATTTATCACCATAAGCAAATGCAAAAACATACAGGCCTCAAATATAAAGATTGAGGATGCTTCGTAATTAAGAAAGAAAAGGTTTAATAAATTCAACTTGACGCATTATTCATTTTATTTGAGGCAGCGGTATTTGGTTACTAAGCATAATTATGGGATCGCCTTATAAGGACCTTTCTTTTTCTCCAATAGGCTTGGTATAATTAATAGTACACAAGTCAAACCGACCATCTTTCTGTTTCTCTAATAGACTTGGTAAAATTAATAGTATACAACTCAAATGATTCGAGATCACGTGTGCCATGAGCCTTGTTGTAGTACGTATATCATTATAACCGAAAATGGTTCATGTGAACCATAATCATCCTCCTGTTCACAAGGCAACTCTTTGTCTCTTTCCGAGCCGAATTTACGTTTTGTGAATTAGTCGATTCTAACAAGGATTTGCTTAAGGAGGCTCACGAAGAAACCGGAACCAATAAGCAAATCCAGAAGGCAAAGGCCTCCTTTGCAGATAACAATATTTGTAATAACAGCGAACTGCCACAATAAAAGAGTGCAATAACTTATAAAAGGGAGGGAAACATTGAGAGGCACCACAATAAGGTTCAGTATATGAAATTACTGCCTCAGGGCAATCATAATCATGGATTAACAATTACACAATCCGATTGGGGGGTTGGGGTTTTTTTTTTTTGGGGGGGGCGGGGGGAGATGCCCTTGGCTCAAGTCAGCAACCTTTCAGGTTTCGATTTTCTCCTGACAAATTTATAGCACCACATGGATAATAGGCGCCTTTCACATCAACTCCTCTGTCAGCGTTCATTCCTCAAAATTCCGACAAAACAATGCAAGGGGCAAGCTCAACTGTAGCAATCGCACGTATTCTGCTCACATCCTATGCTTCAAACCTGCATGTGAGAATAATCACATTGACGGTTAATAGGAAGTATTTCTACCGTACATCTGATAAGCTTGGATAAGTAGAGAACAAGTGAAAAGGTAGTTGTGCAAAAAAAGAAAAAGAAAAAGAGTTATTCAGGAAGAGAGCACAATCAATTTCCTTTCTAGGTGCAATTGAATAAGCATGCAATGAGAATTCTGAGTGCACAGAGGTACAAGACAAGATGTTTGACACAGAAATGATATCTTACGTTGAACAAGCCACTAAGAATAGCAGTGCAAATCAATTCAGTGAAGAATAGCAGTGGAAATCAATTCAGTGAAGATCACCAGGGACGTTGTAGTAGCATCAGCTACTTCATACCAGAGGTTAAACAAGAACAAAGATCCATGGGAACCTCACCACACTTGCAACATCGAATAAATTTCTGTCAGGGAGAAATGGTAATGAGGGACTCACTTGCTAGTGATACGTCAAGTATACGTGTTACAACAATGATGACAACACCTATTGCTGATTCCACGGAAACAGGCCTGTGAGATTGATATGTAGACAACCTAACCTTTGGAAGCATAGAGGTTGTTTAACATGCGGTTACATGCTTCAAATCCACATTCCATACTCCAAAAGTCCCATCCAGTCCGGATGGGGACAGGTGGTTCAGATGTAACAGGCTAACAGCATTTAGGTTGCTTCCTGGATACCCTAGATTTCAAAACCAATGACTGCATAACATGTACTAAAAAAATTATCATACACTTAGAAAGCTCAACAAAGTGACAAGATGCATGATTAGCTGAGCCAAAACTTTTAGTTTGCTAATCCATCTCCATTAATGCTTCCAGGAAAACAAATTCCCACTTCCCAGAAAGATTTCAGCTTAAAAGGCACTTACAATTCTCATTGCTATGAGCACAAAGCGAAACATGAGGAAGGTTCATGCTCCTTCAGGGTATCTGCAACATGTTTAACAACCCCAGCACCAGCATTGTTGAGAAATTCATATTTCACCTGAAGAGAAAGAATGGATTTGAGAAAACAGGGGAAAAAAAGGTCAATATATATCAAACATGGACATGTAACCAATTACCCACATTTATATTGTTGTGCGCAAAGAAGGGCCACGGTGCAGAATGGAAACTAACATCGACCTTCTTCCATCCCAACCGTTGCAAGCCACATATCATTTCCTCTGTAGAAGACAAAAAGGGACTCTTCTGATTAATATAAATGAACAAACAATTAAAAAGATGAATAGCCAGCCAATGAAACAAAATTCTCACAATGGATGAAATTACTACCTTCCACAAGTTCATGATATTCAACTGTATTTTGAGTGCTTGGCTCAGTTTGTGCAGCCTCCTTTGCTTTGGATACTTCCGGAGCAAAATGAGGACCATCAGAAGAAACAGGTTGACAATACTTAATGTTCACAATATGCTCATAACCATCCAAAGATTGCTGAGGAAGCTGGGAGACAAATACCAAAACAGTTGGAAAGAGAATATAGCAAACATAAAAGTACTACCACCACCATCCCCCTCCTCCCCGAAAAAAGCAAGTGTCTCCTGCCTCAGCAGGGTCTGGGGAGACGTAGGTGTAGGCAACCTTACCCCAGCAAGCAAAAGAGAGAAAATATATATGTACCAATGAGCAGGAAGCAGCATATAAGAAGTTTGGATCTCCAACATTCGTATGTTACCAGCTCCAACAGGAAAGTAAAATTCTCACACATAGTAATCGAAACAAGCTGAAAACAGCTTGACATAACTGTTTGACTTCTGGAATTTAAGTATGCACTGACATGCATGAAAAAGGATGGGCCTCCCATCCCTTTCTGGTGGAAGGATGCCTTCATGCTTTTCATGTAGGAACAGTGGCCACCAGAAGATTTTGAAGCCAGTCTGTCCAGCATGGATTAGGTTTGCTTCCTCAAACCAACAGCCAATTTTTGGTGTAAAAACTGAAACTTTTGACCCAAGCCCAACCCTCTGAAGAACCCAGTGAGATTGCAAAGAGACCAAACCTTCGAAAAGGATTTGACTGAAAGAGATAATCCCCACACCATACACCTCACCACCCACCCATTACTTATCCCTTTTTCCTTTTTTGGCTTTTTGTTAAATAATTTGCAGGTGCAAAACGATTATTTATCCCGTAATTTGACTCCTGACGCAACACTTTTCTACAGACTAGCACCCCAGCAATTAGCATTCGCAAACTGTCAAACTGTCACGCAATGAGGAGTATGGATTAGTATCTATGAGTCCTAACTTCTTTCTCTCTCACCTTTCTCTCCCCTCCGTAGCCCTTTTGATGACAACATCTGTAAATAGCTGCCAAGAAATTCTGTCAACATTTGCATTTGTCCAGCCCCCCATCGCTGCATACTTTGTTTTAAAAGGCACATGGAAAGGTTCCCATAAGCTAAAGAGCGAAAGGCTGAAGGCAAAGCCATGACCATCAAAGATGCTGATCCATATACAATGGCTTATAATTGATATTTACACTGTTCAATTTGAAGTTATATTGATTCCACATCACATAATTGATTCCCCAACAAGCAACCAAATGCAGCAATAGAGTAGGAGGAGATCAGCTCATTAATAGAAGCAGCAAACTAAAGGAAATTAATCGATAAATAGTTCGAAAGGAAGCAAAATGTAAATGGCTCAGTTATGAACGTGACAATATTGATTAAGGAAAGTAAAATTTTATCAACTTACCTCAGGAAGTTCATTCTCTCTCCTTATGGAAGATGTACGCCAGCCGACCATATCTAGAAAAGCTAAGGGAAATTATCCCATCAAAGAAAATGAGAGAACAATGTATTATATTGCCTAAAACTTGTGGCAGGATACGATCAAATGTGGCATTCGCATACACTATGCGACATTTAAATGCAGCAAGTGCAGATCTGCAGCACAGACAAATGAAGATATCAAATTTGCATGATTTGACAAGAGGAGGGTGCCCTTGTACAAGAAAGAGCAGTCCTAACTTACATAAACTTCCCATCTTCACAATCTGTCGCCATTTTAAGAAGAAGGGGTGGTCTATCTGGGTTACCATCAGTAAGAAAGAGCTGGCTACCAGTCTGACCAGCCAAAAAAGGAGCTAGAGGAGGGGCAAGTTTTTCCAAGAATGGAACTCCAAAGAGGAGTGGAAGCTGACACAAAATCACAAAAACCAAACGTCAACATGGAGGATATGCGAACCAAGCATGTTGGATGGACATGTAGAAGAAAAGTAAGCAGAAAAAGAACTCTCAACCCGAAGTCTTACAGACATGGACTACAGCATATATCCACAACATTAGTATGCTATGCTAAAAAGCTAAAAAGAAAAAACAACAGATACAGCATTCGGTCAAAGGGTACTTTCTCAATCCTAAAACAACAATTACTCCCAGTGTGGGTCCTGCTTTTGTGGGATTTTCTCAATCCTACAACAATGACAAATAAAACAAGGAAAAGAAACGACAACCAAGCAAACATAATAACAGCAACAGGTGAACGAATATGCAAGGTGTAATGAAGGATAATGACTAGACGTAATGATCTACTTCCCCTAACCATAGAAACTTATTATGTGTCGCAACAGTCAGAATTAAAATCCGCCATCTCATACACAAACACCAAGAATTGAAAATCCAAAATTTTTATCAGGCCAATACATTAGAAACTCTAAAATACTAAGCCATTGACATAGAGACTCCATATTGCTGACTTAGCTTCATTCGTCGCCAGCTCTCCCTAAAACCAGTTCCCCATCCTCTACTCAGCAACCAGATCATCCCCCTCCTTTCCTTTCACACCCACTCCTTCCTCTCTCATCCATACACCACAGTCTCTGCGGACCTAGATAACAGGATAAATTTGGACTTTTCAAATGGATAATGTCTGCTCAATAGCAAATATTTAAACGCAGATTACACAGCAACATCAATGAACAGAACTCACATAGGCTCTAATACTCCTCTGAAGTTAGTAGGCTTTCCATTCATTCAAATAATGATTCCCCCATTCTTTAACCTTCAAATGGGCAGCCCGGTGCACAAGCATCCCGCGTTCACGCAGGGTCCGGGGAAGGGCCGCAACCCATGGGGTGAATTGTAGGCAACCTAACCTGACTTTGTCAGTGGCTGATTCCACGGCTCGAACCCGTGACCTTTTGGTCACACGGAGACAACCTTACCGTTGCTCCAAGGCTCCCCTTCATTCTTTAACCTTCAAATGGATATTAATAATAGGCAAATTATGCAACTCTAATAATTACAGCTCTTCTCTGGCCTCATCTGAACTGCATCGATGCAAAGCAACAAATCAAGAATGTGTATAACAGATCTGGAGCCGAGAAAATGGCTTTCTGAACAACTTTTCTTAACCAAACAAATGCCACTTACTAGCCAGACTCAAGGGTAGACTGAAGGCCTCCCATTTAGGTCAGTAAAAGTAATAGCTTTATTCTGATCCTAAATGCAGCTTTTTGAACATATGGCATGAAAGAAACATAAGTCTTCGAGGACAAGGAGACACCTCTTCACCACATTAAAAATTAACATAATCAAGATCCCACCTTCTTTTTTTCGAAGGAATGAACAAGGCTCTCTATTTTTAGGATAAAGGGAACTTTTGCTATGATTCTTTTGAAGTTGTCGATTTTACCAGATGTATATAGTCCTTCCGTAGCATGCTACATCAATATACTTATCAAAAGTGGAAGGGGGGGTTGAGAGCATTATTCATCAATTATACTTGACTGATCAAATTTCATTTAAAGGCTGAAGTCTTGGGAGGTCCCAAAGTAAACGGCCACCACGACCACCTCCAAACAGCTTCAAACATTATTTCCCTTTTTTAATGCCTTCAACATTTCCATATAGCACTTTAAACTTTTAAGCACATACTTATGGTCTAATAGGGCATTCTATCAACAAGCCATCAGTCTAGGCATTGCGTTTCGATCGCAATAAGAAAAATCGCTCTAATGCGGAAACCACATTCCATTTCGTGCAGAGAACGCGGTTTGGCTAACTCAAAAACCTTTCTGATGCAACCTTTTCATCGCGGACCGGCCACATTTTGAATCCATGGCCATCACTACAGAGAGTCCAACTTAGGTGGTCTATAAGGTTACCTATAGAGTATAGATCTCTCCTATGTTATGGATTATCGCTTTAGAAGTGTGTGTTTTATTATTAGAGATAAAATAATGCACTCAAGAAGTCAACAAATAAATTCTCATATCAGCCTACTATTTAGTTAAATGTTGTTTCAGCTGTTACAATTTCTGTCACTTATATGAAGCCCATAAATTCTTTTCAGGCAGCTCGAGCTATTAATTTATTTTCAACCCTCGTTTGCAATGGAGTAAGGCAAATGTCTAATTAAGCTGCCTTCTATTGCTGTCGTTTGTGAAGCAGTACGCAATCAATGCCCTTCAGCTCTAGATTAGTCTAGGAGGGATTATGGGATAATGCTTTGGTGTGGTTTGGTTATATGCTTCCCTTAAACAAACAAAATGGGAGAAGAATCATGCTTGCAGCAAGTCTTGTTTCCAGCTCAAGGGGTGTGCACAACTGCATTTGTCAAAAGCTACAAGTTCTGGAACTCCAGACATGCACAACTCAGCTTGCAAGTTGCTAACTTCAACATATCATCACTAAACTATCTTGTACAATTTCCATTAGAATCAACAAAGATAAGGTAGATGAACAAAGAAAAAATCTTAGCGTGATAATGATGACATACCTGTTTCTTCCCTCTAACCCCAAGATGCGGGCTTGCCAAGGTAATGAAATTTACCGGTTCCAGCCCGGCAATCAAACCATGCTCAGTTGAAGAGCTTGTTTCTGAACCATTCAGCTGCACATTACCCACACAAGTTGTAGTATAAAGGACAGCAGCAGCATATCGTGCAAACAAACCCCCGAGAGAATGAGCCAAAAATGATATTTTCCTCAGACTCTCTGTCTTCTCAACAACTTGTTTGACCTGTTACATAGAATTCAATCCAGCCATAAGAAAAACTTTGAGATAATTACAACCGTCTAAAAATATATTCAAAATTCACCTCCGCTGCCAAACGTTTCCCTGCCACATCAATCCCACCAAATGTTTTGGAGAAAGTATTTGATGAACTTGCTAAAGGCAAGAAAGAAGACAATTAGTAGACTGATGAACAAAAACAATGATGAAGGTATGTCAAGCAGCAAAGACAGAAGCAATTCAAGCATATCACCAATAACGAAAAGGGGTGAATATTCTACAAGAACAGATGAATGTTAAAACATCACCCCCCCCCCCCAAAAAAAAAGGCACAAGAACCATTACCTTAAGCAAAAAAGCCTACATTGTTTTTTCGCAAGCAAGGCAAAAAATAAAAATAAAAAGCTCAAACTGTACAGTAAACTATGTGCTGCTATGCATGTGGTTTTTCTTAGTTCCAGCTGAGGATCATTCTTACGCATTTCCTCATACTTGATGACCCTTTTTTTCAGGTCCTCCGCATTTTAGCTGTTTCCTCCTCTATTGGAGGTTCAAGTAGATACTACATCAATATGCAACTTCATCATTATATTCATGGTTCAGTATCAGCCACTGTAAAAAAACAGATACAAACATCCAAAAAATGGTAGTTTAAGGCCACAAGTAAATTTCAGGGGAGTCAGTGTGAAATCTGAAGAAATTTCTTAGGTCCAGAAAGAAGGCAATAATAAAAGAGAAAACTTTTGACGTTTTCCAGTTTGACACAGCTGATTTCTTCACTCAAATGATTCTACCATCGTCCATCCACCCAAAAGGGAGAGGCCCGGGGGGGGGGGGGACCACTCCAATACAAGATGAGACAGAGTCACCTTGAGGTCATATCAAGTTATTTATGATTTAAAACAAGGAAAGAAGAAGAAAGCTCAGGAACCGATCATCAAACTTGCTCACAGAAAGCATAGTGAATTTCACTGATTAGTGATAACAGCTGCTAGTATTTACTCTAGTAACAAGAGGAGAAACTATAGAGAGAGAAGACTAGGTGAGCAAAGTACATAGAACTCACCATAAATCAAGAACTTCCGTCCCAGACGCTTTTTTAGCTCCGCCTCAAAGTATATCCAGTCACTTGGGCTGCACTAGGACAAAACTAGGAGCAACTCAGTTTTAGATTATCAGCTCATTCAATTCCGTCTATATCAATTTCTTCCAATTACTACCATATTGTAGTTTATAAAAGAAGGCAATGGCCTGATTTTCAAAAGGCACCCCACAAAACCATGCAACACATAAACAATTAAACCTTAGCAAAACTCCCTTTCCCATAATAAGGGTTCCATCAAAAGTTCCTCCTCAGTCCTCATATTTACTTGTTATCTTTGCACCCATGGATATTCTTCCCATGATTATATTATAAATTGCCTTGGGTCCGACTGTCCTATGAGTTCATAATAATAACAATATTCAAAAGGATTCCAAAAAATCACAAAAAAGCGAATACAAGGATCAAGGCACCAGAATGTTCCTACGTCCACATTTGCTGAACTAACTGTTTGCTTGGAGTAGCAGCAATAAACAAAAGATGATAGAAGTACGTTAATTACATCAGTAAGCTCTAAAAGAAAATGCAGATTGGTTTCTCCAAGGGCTTCTTCATATGGATCAAATGTGACATGTGAATCATGGAATCCTTATTTACACAAGAAGGACTCTATGACAAGTTTATTTCCACAAGAAACCATCAATCGTGGACCAAGAACAATCTCTTCTCCACAGATACTTACTAGCACAGACCCACAAATTTAATACAGAAAGTAAATTTAATAAATAGCCATAGAATGTTGCATTGTATCAAAACATTCCAGGGCTGAAATGCAAACTTTGTTGAGCTGCAGGGAAGAGCACACAATGCAAGAGCATTTGACATGCAATGAACTGCCAATTATTTTTTTTTTTAAAAAGAAAAGGTTACAATGTTCAGAAGTGACATGGATAGTATCAGTCAGCCTGCATTCTATTCAACAAAGTTGCACAGACCTTATTCTATCTACATGGGGCGGGTGGGGGCAATTCACATAGCACCACCCAATGTACCAGGACTGGAAGTAGGAACTTTAAAGATAAAGGACGGAAGAAAAGAGTTTCAACGTTTCAAACATTTAATTCATTTTCTGGAAGTCCAGCATTCACAGAAGGATAGACCTACCTTAGATATTGCGCAGCAATATTACTCCATCACAGGACAAAGAACGGTGACAAGAGGGAGGCGGGAGAGGAAAGAAAGAGGAAATGTTGTCAAGTCTCTGTAAGCATAAATTCAAATAGTATAGTAGTATACATCAGAAGGGGGATGAGATGTTATATAGTTGTTCTATTCCCACGTTCTACATCATGCCCTACTATTATAGGCCTAAGAGATCTGAAAAAGTTTAAAATATACATACCCACCCATGATGCCATGGACAAGCACCAGGAGATGATCAGGCTCATTTTCTCTATTTGCCATGGAAATAGAAGGGTCTGAGTTTCCAATTGCAGTACTCATTGCATAAGCCTTGAATATTTGATTTCTCCAGGTATTATTTACCCCTGAAGAAAGGTTAGCTATCACAATTGAGCCACACACTTGAGAGACAAATGAGACACCAAAAAAGGATGATATTTCACGTAACAGGAACTTCCAAATCTAGAGCAATAAGATAAATGGCAGTTAGAAACAACAGATCCATATCACACTACCATGATCCTTTTACCAACCCAATTCCACAAATCCATTGTTCTTCAGATTAAATATCAATGCAGAACACTTTTCAGAGTTCTTCCAGTGGTTTGTTTCTTGTAATCATTAGCAAGTAATCTCACCACTACCAAGTAAAAAGGTACACATATAGACAGAAGACAATAATAGGAACAAACAAAAAAAACAAAAATAAAGCAAAGAGTACAGCAAGCCAGACCTAGAACATAATCACTGAGCTCCACAAGTAAAACCTACAGAGCTGTCTCAAAAACGAATCTTAATCTTGCTTTCTGCACAACGTAAGCCAAAAAGGCTTCAGCAGCCATGCAGCAGATCCATTGTGCTCAGCATTGCTAAATTACTCAAAGAAAAGAGGCCAGCTTAGGAACAAGCAGCAGATGAACATTTCCATTTTCTGTGTCATTTATCTACACACACCAAGCAGTTTGCAGGCCACAAAAGCAACTGTATTCCAAATACAAGGGTCCAATCAACTCGGATAGAATAAGCATTTTCCTCAATAGCAACCTCAACCCCAGCAGCCTTCTTGGGCTCATAAGTCATAACCATGATTCCATTTATTCGAATTATCACTCATCCTAACTTTCCTCCATAGGATAGGAATTTAAAGTCAGAAACTTCACTTATGCAAAAGAATCTTGATCAGCCTTTCAAAAGATAAAGTGAGCCCTGAATGGGAGTTTAACTTAGCACATCTCTCATTTCACTCGTTATACTCCCTGAAATTCGGCCAGAGACTTGGACTTGAATGGGGGCTTCATTTAGTGCATCTCTAATGTCAGTCATTACTAATTATACTCTCTTCGATTCTAACAAAGCACACAAAGCCTTGATAAGCAAGATGAAGAGCAGAATTTGAAAACACTGACACAGACACCACACTAGAGTGCAAACTACTTGAATTTCTTACACCGTAGGTAAATATAGACTCCCCACGATTAAAGCTTGAGCTGCTTAGCCGCTGATTTCACCATTTCAAGCAAGCCACACGCCTACTTATTGGTGCGTAATCATTTATCAATAATTCCCTCCATCACTGCCATATGAGTCTGCAATTGCAAGTAATGCCCTCCAAATAAAATATCTTGATCCTTGACGCTTCCATATTCATCTTCTAACCCCCCTGGGCCCCCCACCCCTCATCCTCCCAACCCTATCAAGAGACAGAGATCCAATGCGTAATCATACCCCTATAAACAACCTTACTCGTCCTCTCTTCCATGCAAATAGCATGTCAAATTGATGAATTGTAACATTTGAATTGCAGTAACGCGGAAGCACATGATAAAGATGGAAGCACGAACAAGCAGCCTATGAACAGAACCACGTAATTAGACACTGATTCGGAGCTCTATGATGCACACAACAAAATTCCACCAATTTGAAACCCAAAAACTACTAACGAAATGCCCAACTACTGTAATCACAAACTCAAAAGGACAAATTAGAGCAGGATGTCAGTCAACTCAAATACTTCAGAGTTCAGATAATGTGATTAGCAGTAGGTACACACCAATTTCTACTAACAGTAAACCCAACATTTTTTTAATCTCCCCTGAGGGAACTTAGCAATTCAAAAACAAAATGAAATCCTCCGCACGAAAGGATAATGCTAATCAAGAACCATTAGAAGCATTCACCAACAAGCATACCTAACCTAATATAATAACTCAACCGTTGTCCGATTCAACACCCTCCTTTACAATCAATCAAACAAGCAACACAACAACTACAACAATCATCCACACAAAATAAACAGATGAATCACAATCAAACAAAATTACAACAAAGAACAAAAGAAATTGGAGAAAATTGTGAGAATTACCGGAAGAACTACACGAACCAAAGGACGAACAAAAATGCGACGATGACGATGACGATGAAGAGGAGAGAGAAGACGAAGATGAAGAGGATGAAGAAAACGATCTGGAATTGAATTTGAGTGTGAAAAGAGGAAGATAGAAGCTGCTACATCCGGAGTACAACAGAGGAACCGACGACGGTATTGCTGCCATGTACTACACTATTGCTTTTTTTCTTTTTCTTTTTTTCTTTGCTTTTTTGACAGCTAATTTCTATTTGGAGAGCCAATAATAATAAAATATAATACGATATAATGTAAAATAATGAATATTACTGGAGCAGAAAATAAAAATGAAGGAGAATGATTTTTCTTTTTTTCTTTTTTTGGAAGGGGTACTGGTGTTGTCTGTTGAGTGTCTGATAATCCGCCCAACCACTGGTTAACAACTCGTCGAAGAAATTTGGCTTCCACTTTCTCTGCCCACAAGAAGCGTGCCAGATAGTTTTGGAGAGACAGAGACAGAGGCACAGATGAAATTGCATAGAAGTTTTGGCCAACGAGCCAGCGGAATACCAACATCTGTTCGGTGACCTCGTCGATAAAATCTCTGCACATGTTTGTCTCGGTCGCTGTGTGCCAAAGCTTGAACAAAAATACATCATGCGCGTTTTGACTAGAGCTAAAAACAGATCAAGTCAGATCGGTCTATTTAATAAACAAATTGATTTTAGGTAGATATCAAAAATAATCTAAATTTGCCTAAGGTTGTGTTTGGTAGGGAAAAAAATGATTTTTTCATTTTACGTCGTTTGGTAAAACGAGGAGAGGAAAATCATTTTCAGGGGAAAATCATTTTACCCCATTTGAAGGAAATTGTTTTCCCTTGAAAAAGTAGGGAAAATGATTTTCCAAGCCAAATTTTCATTACCCAATTTTATCTCTCATTCTATTTTCTTTTAATTGTGCCTAGAATCACTCTATTTTCATTCTTATTTTGTCTCTCATTCTTCCCCTCTCCTTCATGTTCATGATGTTCATCGATGATTTCTATTCTTAATATCTGTAATTATTTTTTGAGTTCTTTGATATTGTTACAGTTGCCATTTTGAAAAATTTCGCAATCTGAGACACCCATCATCTCCCCATTCGCCATTTTCTTTAATCTGAATTTAATATCAGTCAAAGTCAACTGGGTAATCCTTAGGAGTAGTGAAAAAATTGAGATTCATTAATGTTGACTCTCTCTTTTATTGGGTTTGTTACTGCGTATATTTTTTACTGATATTTTGGGATTGATTTTGAAGAAGAGAGAAAGACAGAATTCGTTGGTTGGGTTGGATCAGAGTAGTTAGTAGGGAAGGAGGTTGATGGTAAAACGAAATGAAGTGAAGATGGGGGGTTCATTCTATCAAATAGTAAAAAATGAAGTGGAAAGAAAATGATTTTTCATTTTACCAAACAACTAAAAATATAAGTGAGAAATCATTTTTCTTGGGAAAATATTTTTCATGGAAAATGATTTTCTGAAAAAATGACTTTCCCCTCTACCAAACACACCCTAAATTAAAAAATAACATATTTTCATGCTAGACAGTCTAATCGTGTTGACTCAGGGTCGAAATCGGTTGGGGTCGGATCGGATTCGGGTTTCTTTCAGTAACTTCGGATCACGTTCGTGTCGTGCTATCTTGTCGGGTCAGACATTCTCACCTCTAATTTTGTATGTGTCTCTAGGTGCCAAAGCTTAAAATATATATATATATATATATATATATATATATAATGCGTGTTTTGACTTATCTGTTGTATATTTTTCTTTAAGGATTTTTTTAAAACATCATATGAAGTAGAAAATAAAAAATTCTTTTTTATAAAAATGAGAATGTTATGGAATGGAAAACGATGGTAAGGAATGAGAAATAATGAGATTTTTCTTGACTAGTAGGAAGAAATAAAAATAAATGGTACAGCACAGGAGCTCACCATATATCCATGAAAAGATCAGGTCCTAATTTAATGGTCCATTATAGTTGTTTTAAAAATACATTTTGAAATGGCATATTTCTCATTTTTTTTTAAAAAAAATAGACTTATTTATTTTTGGTCAAGAAGATTCCCAGGTACTACATCAAATATCTAATTCAAAAATATTAATTTTTGTACTATTTTTATATAAAATAATGGGTAGCATACACCCATAGGCTCGTGTTTGACGTCAAGGCTTCATGAATTGAGTACATCCAAGAGAGGGGAAATGGAACAAGTCCAGGGGTTGATTGCGACCCTGAGAGCCCATTCGTTTCCACAATATAACGTAAATATATATCATAAGAAACTATAAATGATATGAAGTTGTTTGAGACAACAACAATTCATATATAAGAATAGTAAGTAATTATAAAAAGTTGTGTAAAAGAGCGGTAAGCAATATGAAAATCGACACAGTAGACGATGATAAGAGTTAGCCGTAAATGGTGAGGAGCGATAAAGGTATAATAAACTTGAAACAACACATGCCATAAGTGAAGAAATCAAACCCACATATCATAAACAAAGGAATGATGCACCTACCATGTAAATGGAAAGAAAATTGTTTTCCATTCTACCAAACAGTTGAAAATGTAAGTGAAAAATTATTTTTCTTGGGAAAATATTTTTCATGGAAAATAATTTTCTGGGAAAATAATTTTTCTCACTACCAAACACACCATAAATGTTTTTGGCATCAACTTCTACATCATATTTTGCAAATATATTGTTCTTGGCATCAGTTTGATGAAACAATATAGTGATCTACCTAGGCTCACAAAACACCAAACACATAAATACTATACAGAAAGAACACTTCTCACTATAAGAGATACCATCAAACACTGCACTCAGGTTTCAACTTAAGTGTATCAAAAGTCGAGTGATCATCAGCACAACTCCTTTTGCTGCTCCTGATATTTTAGATGAGTTCCCCTTCTAATTTAGTTAGCTCATATACCTTCCAAACGTCTTACACTCACCAAAGAGTGTTTCTCTACTACTTGGTTATTTTGACAACTTGTTTGGCCATTGATGTTCAACCCTTTTCCTTATTTTGTGATGTCACGTTTGTTCTTGCCTTTGCTCTTACTTTTCATGTCCACCACTATTCAACCTAATTTAGCATGAATGGACGAATCAACCTGAATCGGCATGCTAAAAGTGGTTACATACGTCATAACTTCTGTCTATATTAGACATAGTCTTCCTCAATCCCTTCATGTTATATCCTCCTATTCTAAAATCGATTATGTTATGAAATCAACTAATGACATCAAACAAAGAAGGAATAATTATAAACTCTCGATCTCCTTTTATTCCAAAATGACGAATCCATTTGCGAGAATGGACTCATAATTCAAAAGCCATGAAGAGTACAATTGAGGAGGGCTAATTGAGGGCAGCAAAGGGACTGTATTTACTGAAATTACAAAAGACGGGGAAAAAAAAAAGATGAGCATAAACCCCAAAAAAAGGAAACCCCTAAATTTGATGGCATAATTCAAGATTACATAAACCATCATACCTCTAAGTACAATAACAATATCATCATCTAACATCACATGATCATGTTTGAAAACCACAAACATACTATAAAGTGTCACCTAATCTTTGACTTAGGGAGATACTTTTCTTGTCAATCTTGATCATTGAAACCTAACACTTAAACAATCAATTTATAACTTAAAAATTGTATTACATAATTGAACATCCACTAGGATTGTCATCGTTGAACATTGTTAAAGTTGCATGATTGACTTCTGATCCATCGATGTTACTGGGAGGTTGATAATCATAAGGATGAGCAATTTTATGGACGATATTACCATTGCTCTTGGAGTGGGAGGAACGGTTAGATGTATAAATGAAGGACTCATGCTGTTCATAGAAATGGTTGAAGTCATGGAAACGGGCATCATAGGGCATTAGCCAAGGCTCTACCCTTATTCCTGTTTTTTGAATTGTTTTTAGTATTTTCTCCTCTTTTGCCCATCCTGTCACTGTTGCCTTTTGCATTTCCATGTCGATTTCCACATTGTCCACTCCTACACATTTTCATGCAAAAATATCATTTTGAGATAAACGACTGTGATTTCTATTGAAAAATTAATTACAAGAGACTTAAGTTGCCTTGCCAGACTGAGGACAATACTTCTGTATCTTAGGTTGTTAGTATAACGATTAGGGAGGGCATGAAGTTTGTAGTAAGATGTAGTTTAGAGTGTATTTTGCGTGAAAATAAAAAAAGTAAGGATATTTCTTTGAAGATTTTTCATGAGAAAGTTGGGTAGAATTAATGTCAACCCAACAAAAAGAACAAAAACATGAGAGATTTGAAATGAAAAATTAAAATAAGAATGCTAAATGTAATTATAATCAATGTTTTCATACCATCAAGTTTAAGAAGAGCTTTCTTGACTTTATTCTCGCACCCAACGCAATCGATCCGAACTCGCAGCTCTACTATCTGATATGATCGACACAAGAATCAACAGTTTACTTCATGCTTAACATTGTTAGAATCGGGATCCTAGTTAGAATTAATGGAGGATCCTTAGAATCAAAATCATGGAATCGGATCGAGGATCGTAAGATTCTAATATTTGTTTGGAATAGTAAAAATTATTTCCATAAAAACGAAAATCTTAATAACGTCCAGAAATATTGTAGAAATTCAACTTAACATTATCTTGTGGGCAATTTTTGATTCCAAATATATATTTCTCGATTTGATAAAACTTTTCGATTACAATTAAGTATGAGCACTTGATAAAATTTATTTAGGATCGTAGGTCGAATCGCAGGATCATAGAATCATATCAGGATCCGTCTTTGAACAAAATTAGGATCGTAAGATCCTAATTACTTTAAGATTCTAGTAGGAGTCGGATCAGTGGAGGATTTTTGGATCGTAGAATCGTAGGATTGTAAGATCCGGATCGTGAGTTTGATAACTATGTTCATGCTTATTAAAACGACCAAAAAACATGTGGTTTTGTAATACACACGTGTGTCTCTATACATATATATGTGTGTGTGTGCGCGCGTGCGCGCGCGCGTGTCTACAATAGGCGTGTGTGTATTTATATATATGTATGTATGTGTGTACATATATATATATATATATATATATATATATATATATATATATATATATATATATATATACACCCATACACCCCAATATATATTTAGATTTATACAATTTTTATTAACTATCCAAGTCAGATGCAAATAGTAAGCTAACTTCTAGAATAGTAAAGTGTTCAAACATTTTGATATACAATATTAATTCTGAAATGTTTTATCAGTTAGATTGCTTGTCACACATTGCTCATCTAATCCAATCCCTCACACAACAAAGAGAGAACAAATGCAAATTAAGGTAATACCTATAGAGAAGGATGGGGAAGTATGAACTAATAGAGCGAGTAAACAGTTACAATATACATATTTTGATACACATCCTAATGGCACCACATCCATTTATGTTCTCCTCACATGGTCGCATATCTTTGTCACCGAGGCTATTACTATGCTCAAGATGGCCAAATGTTCATGGTTAAATTTAAGCTATGAATTCACAACTTACACGGCTATGATCATCTCCATACTTTTTTAAAGATATTGTAACCGTTTATAATCAATTGACAATTGTTAAAATTTGACATTATAGGGGAACCTTTTCTCCTTACTTTAGAAATGCAACAATAAATATTAACTGACATGATGAAACCTAAGTAGAATTTCATGTTATTAGTTTCATAGTCTACGAACTGAAAACTACGAACTTTATGATGAGTTGGAGGATTGAGGGGGCTTACCGTCACAATAAGTATATTATACTTCTGGGAGCACATATTCCCAAGAGTCACATTAGCAAATAGATATTAAAAAATTAATATATGACAAATACACGTATGAAAAATATATACTAAGTATATAATGAGAGCATGCGCTCATTGGAACACATAAAAAATTGCGCTTACCGTCATGGTATATGCCAAGTTATGAAGCTTTAGGGGCTTGTAGCTCCACAATTATGATGGATGAGGAAAGATAGAGATAATTATGAGGATCAAGCAAATGAAGCAACAAATCCATGGCTTATATAAGAATAATAATAGTAGGATATAGATGACTTTTAGTCTCTCACCTCCAAAGAAGAAGCAAGATGATGGTGATGATGACGATCATGATGATGTGTACAATGAACTATTTTTAACTTGTGTTTCTTTCAATCATATATATAAATGCAATATCTTAGTGAGTAAATGCAAGGGAAAATGTTTAAGTCAACACTCAACAATCACCTTAACCATTGAAATTAGCATCTTATAAGTTAATCAATAATACTCTTGGTCGAAGTTGTGTGGCTGGTGGGCCAACACTCCACCTTGCTAACCTTTCTTTCCGGGTTCGATCCTGGGGCACCAAAATTTCTGTCTTATGCTTGAAATTTGTATGGGTGGCTTGTGTGGTTCTGAGCTGCTGCCTGAATTTTAACATTTATTTTCATATCTATTACAGCCTACTGAATACCCTGAAATAGGTGTCTCGTAAATTGAACCCGCTTACCAATAAAATAAAATAAAAATTGATACTCTTGAATGTATATTAATACGTAGATCTTTCTTGCTCTCGAACTCATCCGCCTGAATGGATGAAGCTTCATACATCTAATGATGTCAGCCAACATTACAACATTAATGCATTAATGTAGTGCACATTTTGTTTGACCACGCAATAAATTACTATTAATTAGCAAGAATAGCGAGAAATATTTTTTACAAGATTTTCAAAAGTGCGATTAATTTGTCCTATGAATGAGCTTATTTAAGTGTGTGTTTGGTGGAGGAAAAACAAGCTATTATCAAATATATAGTTAGATTTATTCTTTTAACGTTGGTGAGATGAGGATCGGAGCTGAATATTTTTTTAGAAAATTAATTTGGCCTATTTACGTAGCGATAAATGTTTCTCCTCCTTGATTGCAGTTGAAGTAGTATATTGATGAAGAAAACTGGATATATTGAATTTATTTTTTGGAAAACCATTTGTGTAAAGAAAACCATTTACAAATTTATTTTTCAACAATCAACTATCATATTGATATTCATTTTACTCGAGTTTTTACGTCTCTCTATACATGCGGTATATTTTGTGTTTTTGCATAAGAACATTTCCAATGGTGAGCTAGCTTTTTTTGACTCACTAGTGGCAACTTACCTTTGTCACATCAAATTATGAGAGCATTCCTAGCAGAGTTTTAGTTTTTGGAAATCTGACATGCCACGTCAGTAAAAGTTTCACAATTTTGGAACTTGCATTCTATCACTTCTCCAACATATGGAACTCAATTTTAATCATCCAATAAGAATATTTATCATGGACCCACATCATAATACACAACCTATTTTTTAAATTATTTAAAAACCATATACTTCCTAAAAAAAAAATTTAAAAAAATGAAAAAGGTGCCCCGCGGGGTGCCACGGACAGGCGTTTCTCCCCGCGTGGCACACCTCTCTCTCACAGTCTCACCTCTCATTTGCTGACAAGTGGCCATGGGGGGCCCTGCGTTTTTAGATTTTGCGTCCACTGCCAGTGCTCTGAGCCAATTTTTCGGCTCACAATCATTCTTATCTCCAACGCAAGGCTCACCACATAAAATAATACACATTGGCCCTACAATCAAACATATTTAATTACTTTTATTCATTTATTTTGCTTTATTATTTGATGAATAATTTATGAAAAATATTTTGTGAATAATAATTTGATTACACAATTATTTAAAGGGGACTTATTAAAAAAATAATTTGCTTCACTTGTTTTTAATTAAAAAAGCACCTTCAACTTCTCTACAACTAAAAAAATACAAAGTTAAGAATTTTAAATTACAAATTAACAATTTAAATTTGAAATTCAAAGAGTTGTTGGGCAGCCCTCTACAATTGAAAACATACAAAATTAAAAGACTTGTTGGCAATTTAAATTTCATTTTTCTAAAATATACTGTCGCACTTCAAAAAAAAAAATCCAAATCATAGCCCCACAATGATGTTGTTTTGGGCACTAGAAGACAAAAAAAACATTGCACTGCCCGGCTCAAGGCTCACAGCCGCTCACCGAGCCCTGAGCCATGCGGGGAACGATGCACTCTCTCCAGCCGCCCTCCCGCGCCCCACATCGACTTCTTGGCCCGGGAGAAAGCCGCTAAATATTACATAATCTTTTATTTGAAATAAATTTTTAATATTATATAAAACCATTTGTAAGTAAAAGGTCTAAGCTGAATCGCACCAACCCTTTTTTATTGAATCTTAGCAACATTTTGAACGTTCTGCCGATTGTTATGGCTGAAATGTCTGAAATTTATTTGTCTCTCCAAAATTCGAGTTTAGGGTTTTGTTTCCGGCGGACATTGATTAGCAGGTTAGTTCTCTGGACAGTTGACTTCTGTAATTCGATTTCATATTGCAATTCGCATTTTCAACATTTCGATTTTCAATTGTCAGTTTGGATTGTGAATTTTGGTTGAAAGATTGGAGATTTAGAATGTACTATTGCAATTGAAGAATGGTTTGCTAAATCCCCTGTCTAGCTGCGCATGCAAACTCTATCAATCTATGTGTGTGATATGAATTCGGCCCCAAGATTATTTGATGTAGAATTGGACTCTGATGTTAGTGGTTTAGTGAATACAGTTGTTAGATATAAGAATGTAATGCGTTTCACACTACTAGTGTTTGTTCTGATTGTTACTTGTTTACTTATTTACTGTTTAGAACAGAATGTGGGTGTTAAAATCTTGGATGTGCCATTGCTAGATCGGAGATACAAATGTGTTTCGGAAGACAAGACTTAGTTGTTAATAGGATGGGTCCCTGCTTGATTGTTCGAACTTACCGCATCATCCAAGATGCAAGAGGGCTTATGGGTTTTGAAGTGTCTCTATCGTCTGGATCGTTTTCATACGTCTATGTTAATTAGAGCATCACCCATACTTTTATTGTTTGCCAAGCTCATACTATGTCAAGTTTGTTGGATTTATGTACTTCCCACAAAATTCTAAGTTATATGCTACTTGAAGAAATTTGAGCTATGCTAATTGGACTTGGCCAGAAGTATTGGACTTAAATATGTGTCTAGATGCAGTACTTGCTCAGTTTTTGAAAATTGAGGATGCTTTTGATCTAATGTGAAGTGTCAACATGGGTGCTAGTTGAGCTAACCAGTAAAGTTCGTAACAGTTATTACCATACACCTGAGTTTGAATCCTGCCTGCATCTACCTTTGTGTCTTCATTTGTCCAAAATAAAAGGTAGTGAAGTTGGAATGTCTATAACCATTTGTGGGGTGCTGAGTTTTCCTCCATTAGTGCTTTAGGTGAAATCGTCTGTGTCACATAGATGATGAGGAGATATTGGATGAAAGTACTTCTGTGTTTATTGACACTTTTTTGTAAACATTAGGTTCACAATAGCTACATGTTTTTCTTCTTTAAGTGAAGCTTTTTTATTGCCAAACTGAAGCTTTTTTATTACCAAACTGAACCAATCACCCTGTTTGAGAACACAGGTTTCACAAGATAATTCAAGCACTCAGCCTCTACATAATCCCTCCGCTATTTGTAATTCTTTTTTATTTTGCCCAAAAATTCCAATCTATATACAATGTATCTTTGTAGTTGCAGTATGGCTACATCCCGTCCATATCATGTTTCTCCTCGTTGGAAAATATTCTTATTCCTCTGCTTCTGAACTTCATAATGACAAGCAGCGACTGCAGGTTTTGAAGCTGCCTTGGGTAGTTTGGGTGTCTTCATATTCAATGACAATTTATGCAGATGATTCATAGATTGTGGTGTGGACACAACCAATTAGAGATGCTCTCTAATCTGCAAATTTGCACTTAAATGGCACAGGCTGTTGATTTTTCTCTTCCTCATGACAAATAGAGCACGCTTAACTTGTTTAGTGTCGTATCTTGCTACTTTAGTGGCTATGTGGAGTTTATTATGCATGATCGCCCTACACAAAACAGCATGCTTGGCGTCGGGGGGTGTTTTTGGCTTCTTTCTATCCATATGTATGTGAACCTTTTTGCCCAACTATAATTTAGGGTTAAGGCCTGTATGTTTGAAACCCGCCCTCCCCAAAACACTGAGTGCATGGGACTTTGGGGTATGGATATGGATATGAACCTTTCTTCCTAAAGTGGTGATAATACTTGGTTTTCCAAGGGGCTAGTTGTAGGTCCAAATCCCATCTAGTGTGCAGTGGCGTAGCCATGATTGAAGCCAAGGGGCATCGAGATTAAAATACATATAACATAAACTTTAGCACAAGTTGTGAAAATGAAGTGCATTGCTAATACATTCAACGAATTACCCTAATCCTAAATCCTCAATCAAGGAGGGCAAAACTCTAATGTCTTAATTCATAAGTAAACCACTAAATTAAACACTTATTTAACGCAAATTTAACTAAAATTAGTAAATAAACATTAGCAAGCAAGCAATAACAAACCAAAAACCCCAACCCTAATTCCTGAACCGAGAAGGCAATTAGGCAAAAGCCTCATTTTTCAATTCTTGAGTAAATCACTAATTAATCAATTATTTAACATGAATATAATTAAAATCAGTAAAATAAGCATAATTATTTACAAAATAACACAATCATAAACAAAGATGGAGATTTGCATCAAATTTGGACTTTCCAAGTTCAAATCAACCAAAGGAGGCAAAGCCGCAAGGGAGGGGCCGGCATTGGCAGATAATCTGGTGGTGGCATCGGCCGGCGAGCAAGAGACTAAGAGAGAGAGAGTGTGGGGTGGAGGGGTAGGTGGGTAGGGCACAGAGCAGTCATCGAGGCCTGGGCTAGGAACAAAAGAGAAATACGTCTTGGAAGAAAATCAATTTTAAGTGAGGTGGAATTTTTTTTTTAATAAAAAAAATCATCAGTAGTTACTCGGACTTTAACCCACGACCTACCCCCGCACGCGCAAAATCCAAGCTCCTCACCACTTGGGCACTACGCGCTGCCCATTGTATTTGCAAGATAAATAATATATGAAGTGTTTGTTTTCTAGAAATTCTAATATGTAAATTTTTTCCCCAAAATGCTGGGGTGTCAGTTGACACCCCTTGCACCTTAACAGCCCCACCCATACTAGTAAGGGTCTATTTGGTTTATCAGAAGTGGAATGGAATGGAATGAAGCTTGAAATTTGAAAAAATGAAATGGAACTTAATTCTTCGATGTCATTTGTTTCACTGTTTGGTTTAGATATTGATTGGAATCAAATATGTTATTTTTCACTTTTTTAATCAATATAAATTATTTTTAGGTCTTCTTTTTGGGAAACATTGATCTGAAATATTTTCATCCCTCATCTCTCTCTCGCCTCCCGTTACTTTCGCTCTCCTCAAAGAGATTTGCTGTGCTCTCTTCCTTGCCACCACTATCCTTGCTTCATCTATTCCCCCACCAATGTTGCTTAGACCGCCAACAACAACTCCTCTTCCATCTTCCTTAGCACCACCATTTGAATCTCACTCAACCATCCTCCTCCGTCTGTTTCGCCTGCTGATTCATCAGAGACAACCACGAAAATCGTTATGGTGTTCATTGGTGCCGTCATCCTCTCCGGCGGATGCCAAAAAAAATAACGACAACGGAAAATATGGGAAAAAAGGTAAAGAAGTTTGAAAATAGGGAGGATAAAAAGAAGATCTGAAAATCTTTTTGAAGAAAGAAGATGAAAAACTAGTGGGAACAGAAGAAGGAGATCGGAAAAGGGGGAAAAAAGGAAGAAGATCGAATTTTTAGGGGTCTAGGTGGTCACCGGAGCGGTTGTGGTGGTCACCGGACGGTGGACGACGTTGATCTGGTCAGCCCCCTCTACTCTTCATTCTCTCTCTTAGGTCTAGTTAAGGTTTGGGGAATGTTGAGGAGCAAAGATTAACTTGGACATTATTGTAACATAATTTTTTTTTCCTTTTTTTTAATAAAAAATCTTGATACCTGAAGGAAGGGGACTTGAAACCCCTCTCAAATGGGGGAAATCAAATCCCTTAGAAATGGGGGAACTCGATACCCTTGGATTTCAAGTTCCATACCTTTGAAAGCTCAACCAAACACACGGTATGGGAACTTGATACCTTCTAAAGTTATCAAGTTCCATTCCTGAACTCCCAACCAAACATGCCCTAAGGCTTTTCCTTCTTACGGTTCATGCCCAAGGCCACTCGACCTCCTCAGCCCTATAGGTCCAGACCGTCCAGTCCCAAAAAGGATTTGTTTGGCTCTCCTTTTCCATGACATGATTACCTTTTGAAGGAAGGGTGGTTGAACAAAGAAAATAAAAATTTTTGTGGAATTGGCACTTTGGACCCCAGAAAGTTTTAGGTTTGAGGTAACTGTAGATTCACTAGATTGCACACACACTTTCACCCACCTAGTTACTGCTTGACACTTTGTCTAGAATACTCATTATAGTGCGAAGCATCAGCATTCGATGCACCATATAGTGGAGCGCCCTATCATAATTGCTCTCGGGGAGGAAAATTTCAGTGTTACTGACACAATTTTATTTTATCATTTTTGTGTAAAATTTGTCGCCATTATTGATCCCTGACACAACTTTTGTGGGTTTGAATTTGATGCAGTACTTACACTCTGCTGTTCGTTCAATTGAGATGCTCCTTAATACTTTCAGCACTTCACCTAATCATGCATGCCTTCGTGGACAATTGGCTAGTTCCTGGTCGTTATGCTACTTGACTGATACGCTGTTGGTGACACAAAAGAGGTTCACATACTCCACCAGGTTCTTCCCCCTCCCCTAGCACTTCTCTTCGTTGTTCAAAGATATCTTTAGACATGAGTATTATGTCTTTCTACTTGTTTGACTGTTACGGGCTTTAGTAGTACTTGCCAATAATTCACCATTTCTCCTGCCATCCTAAAGTTCATCAGATTTTGAAATACTTAAAAGTCTAGGAGATATGGTCCAATGGCAGTCTGTGCAGAATTCCACTTTTATTTGCACGGGTTTATCAATCTCTTGATGCAACATTGTACCCATCAAACTGAGAGGTGGGTCCCAATGCGGGCTTTTTCGCCGCTTCTAGCAAATAGGAAGGGGGGGGGGGGGGAGGAATTAGCACTCTCTCATCTGATGTTTGCACCATCCTCAGTCCTCACTCACATAAAGAATGATTGTGAGTACAGAGGTGTGTGTATATAGGTTTAGCACATGCTCATTAACATTTACTAATGGGTTTCAATATTGGAAAAAGTCTCTTGCTGTTAAGGTATGAAAACACAGGGACAGAGCATTAAATACTTAGTCGAGTCTTTGCATAAAGCATATAATAGAAGTTGACATGGCCTGGATACATGGAAATTAAATCTTCCTTCTCTATGATTAGCTTGTTGGAGCTCTGGCATGCTGTACTAATTCTTCTGAAAAGAGAGTGGCTGAGTATGTTTTCCATCCACTTCTCTTGTGTAATGGGCAGATGCGGGATGGTTGCCTGATTTGGAAGGTAGTTAATGGGCGATTTTGGTGGTTCTCTAAAGTTGTTTTTTTAACTTATCTGCTCTCCCTGCAGAATACAGAGGGCCAGGTAAGGGTTTCGTACTTGCACTGGGTAAGGAAAAAAATTGCGGGGGGGGGGGGTTCATAAGTAATGCCCAGCCTCCTTATGAACTTGGCTCTCTGATCCTGGCTTGGGTCATCCACAAAGGCATCACATCTGCCATTGTGCCACTAAAACAGACTCTTTTCTTCTTGCTGATCTGTTGTGAACATGGTCCTTGCCTCCGAGTAATTTATATCCCAACTTCATTCTTGCCTGCTGTGGCAAATCATCAAATGGTCTCTATAACCATACTTTAAATTACAGTTTCAAACAGCGTGGCTCTTCAACATGCAAAGCCTCTAACAATTGTTCTTTTCGGTGGGCTAAAGATGCAACTTCACCAATGATGGTGCTGGGGCGTATACTCCCTGATGACAAAAAGCCAATTTTGTCAGATGTATCTCACTGCCATATTCCAATCCTTGACATGGATGAACCCATTGATAGAGTTATCGATAAAGTAGCAAAGGCTTGTGAGGAATATGGTTTTTTTCCAAATTATAAATCATGAAGTTCCACAGGAATTATGCCAAAACATGTTGACCGCTGTTACAGATCTTTTTCATTTGGCTCCAGAAGACAAAGCTCTGCTTTTCTCAGATGATCAAGCGAAAGATGTGAGGATTTGTCATCACTACCGCAAAGACCAAGCAAGTCAAGAGAAAATTGCATTGTGTGGAGTGAGGTTTTTAAGCGTTCATGGCATCCCATTGATGATTTTACCTACACTTTACCAAGGAACCCTCCTCAATATCGGTGTGTTTTCCACTCTCTTCCTTGCACGTGTTAATAAAGAAAATTTTGTATTATAGCGTTTAAGAATGTGATATTTCTTCTCGTTACAACTTTTCACTATTGGATTCCACGTATTCATGTTGGCGTCCTTTTGTGTAACTTGAAATATATGCTTTAAATTGGTAAATTCTATGTCTTCTTTCCAAAACTCAAGAATATGTTGTTAGGATCATTTCGTGCTGCAGAATTTTCTAAGTTTGATTTTCCATTATCAATCGCTTGTGTTTCAACTCTTGGAAACAACTGTTCCTCAGTGCTGCTCATAGTTAGATTTTTCCTGCCGCCGCTTGTTGTAGTCTCTCTGTTTAAAAGTGTCTGTGTTCTTTTTTCACGGCAGAAAAGTTATTGCTCTCTATGCCAAAAACATAGGTGGCCTGATGACTTTGCTTTTGAGCTTGATGTCGCAAGGGCTTGGATTGGAGCCAAATTGTTTGAATGATAAAACAAGGGGAAATCCAACTTACAGGGTGCAAGCAAACTATTATCCACCATGTCCAAACCCAGAATTCACTTTAGGGCTGGGCGTCCATACGGACAGGGATGCCCTTACTGTCATCCTAACTACTCCAGAAGTGCAAGGCCTCCAACTCCTGAAAGATGAAAAATGGATTGCAGTGGATCCTGTTCCCAGTGCTCTTATTGTTAATCTTGGAGATCAGTTGCAGGTTTATTTCTTGCTTTCTTTAAGTTACATTTTCACTTGTTCTATTCATTTTAAAATTCTTTAATGAAGAAGACGCAAAATGCTTTCGTCAAGTCTCTCTCAAAAAAAAGCCACCTCACTGGCAGATAAAGTTAATGTTGTTTACATATGAATCTCTCTAGTCTCTAGAATCTCACTTCAGTGGGATCCTCGTTGAACCTCCTTCCTTTTTGTTTCCTTCTGTCCTTTTTTTTGGGGGGGGGGGGGGGGGCGGTTGTGTTGCTCTTTGCTTCTGTGTTCAGCTGCTAGTGAATGAGGTTAATTCATAGACGCTTTCCTAATCTTTGTGAAGGTTTTGAGCAACGGCCAGTATAAAAGTGTGCTTCACAGAGCTCTTGTTTTTGCCCTGATCTTTTAGGGTGTCGTTGGATTCATTGGACTCCACAGAAAGTTGAACCCAATGTTTGATGATTGGCTGGGATGATTACTAATTTGATGGTTTTGAATATCTAATGTGACTATGTGATGTTTATTGTTTAGGGTGTTTGAAGACAAAAAATTAGAACTTGCAGTTTAACCTATATTCGATAGCTAATCGATCTGAACGGCATACAATCATATTCGATTGCTGAACGACATACGATCATATTCGATTGCTAACCGATCTGACTACATACGATGAAATGACATACAATCATATTCGATTGCTACGACATACGATCATATTTGATTGCTAATCGATCATATTCGATTGCTAACCGATCTGACTACATACGATGAAATGACATACAATTATATTCGATTGCTAAACAACATACGATCATATTTGATTGCTAATCGATCTAACTACATACGATCACTTGCAACCAAAGTCCCAAAATAGGGATATGTAACTTGATTTTGGTTAAAATGTAACTAAATTAGCTTGTCCATGGCAAGTCCAATCCTACGTAGGGTATTGCACGACAGGTTGCTTGTGAAGGACAAAATTATTGAACCAATTTTGAGATTTGACATAAAATTAACCCAAATCAAAATTGATTCAGTCCAAATGAAACATGAATTAGTGCTCCATTAACTAAGACACACCTTGATACCTCAACCATCCTCCCACTAAGTTCGAATAGACTTGTAGCTCTACTCCATTAGTACGGATTCCCTTCTCTCCACAGATATGCACCTTATTTTATCATATTTTGAAGGGATTAGCCATGATTCCATTATATGAATATCCACTGTCAACAAATTCCTAGAAAATAAAGGGGAAATTGTACTAAAAAATAATTGCTGTATAAATAGTGGCTTGATGACAACCTGACAACAAAAATTTCACAATCACTTGAAAGTATGTTTAGAATATACCAAATGGCTCAAAAGATCTTGACACTGAAGGCCCAATCAAGAGATACCTTGGCTTTATTGCTGGCAAAGATTTGTTGTATCCGAATATCCAATTTTTTCCGACTCGAAAAAAGTCGGGTATGGTGATGAATAGGGATGAGTGTGGGGTGGAGCTATACCCGCACCCATACCCATTTTCTAAAATCATACACATACCCATATCCATATCTAACGAATTTTCAATGGTTATACCAATACTCTTACCCATCAAATTTTTTGGATTCACAGGTTTTATTCAGGTATATATAGAATGTGCAAACTATCACCCATATTCAACCTATATTTGCATACATGCTATATTTGATTAACAATTTTACGCGATGCAACTAAAATTCATGTCTAGATGAACTCAAGGAAGTTAAAATTATAAAAAAATTAATTTTTCATTTCTACATAATAAACACTATACACTTAGAGTTTCGTGTCTAACATTTATTTTTGGATTTTATTGTATTTTGGTTGCATTTACTAGTAAATCAGGTATACAATCGGATACGAGTTTTAAGAATTCATGAACGCAATACCCACAGGTCCCACACCCATACACATACCCACTTAAAACTCATTTTCATCATCAACTGGGGTGCAAAATGGGGTAGGTTTTGATCGGATTTTTTGGGTTCGGGTAATACTCTCATCCCTAGTTATGAATTTTTCACCCAAATTTTAAATTCAGACACAATTAACATTTTCACTATCTAAATCCGATTTTGACTCAAATTTAGCTTTGTTTGAATTGTCCGACCCGAAAATCAGATATCGATCGTCAATTTCCTGGCTGAACTTTAACATTATTATATTTGTCCGATCAATTTGACCTGAATTCGAATTTTTACCAGCACTACTTGACTTGTTAGTCCAAGATTCACTTTCAATAATTTGACTTACATCCAATCGGGGAAGTTGCGGCGAAGCTAGCATTGTGCTACTAGCTAAATGCCTTTACGTGGGAAACTACTTAACTAATTATGAAGTGAACTAGCACTTTTTGTGGTAATGAGTGGGATTAACTTGCAAGGATCAAACTTTGCGGGGACTAATCGGCAGTCATAAGAGATTTAGATTCGTGTGATCACTGCCAACTTTGCCGACTTAATAATTCCTTCTTTTTTTTTTGGATCAAGTCAGCTACACTTGAACTAATGATCGAATCATCTCATTTTCATGGAATCTTAATTTTGATGTTAGGGTTGCTTGACATTTTTCTTTTTCTTTCTTTTTTTTTTTGATAATGAAGTGCATTTCATGCAAAATCATTATATGTGAGGTGATATTTGAGATCAAAATGGTTCTAGTGCAACAACTTCTCGTAAAAAATCGATGACTAAGCAGGTTTAGATAGAGTAATATTATGATGAGGGATGAATTCTGATCGATAATATTATGTCATATCAAATCTATTCATATAACTATCGATTAATTCAATTAATAAAAATCCTTAAAAAGTTACATGCAACTGAATCATTTCATTGTCATAGAATCTTATTGCAATGTTTTGGTTGTTTTGCAGTTTGTTTTGGTGATGCCAATTAAATATTCATGCATCACTACCTACCAAGAGGTGTTTATATATGATAATGCTGGTACTAATCGATAGTATCTCATAAAGATAGTATCTCATAAATTGGTTTTTTAGCTAATTAAACACCATATTAAAGCACATTAATTTCGATAGTATGTCATGTAGTGTAACAATTTGCAAAGCATACTCACTTCAATCTAAGAGTGTCCTTCCAAGAGGTTTTGGGGTTGTTATTGACCTTTTTCTAATGGCAGTCCATATGCTTTTGTGATAGAGACTCATTTTCCTTAGTGACATAATGTCATTTTTTGGGGTTTTTTAATTCTTGTTATTATAATCCATGAAGAGCAACAATGGTCTTTTATTCTTATTAATTATTATAATATTATAACTTTTAAGTCAACACAAGCAATTGTATTTTTATTAGATAAGCATGTCTTTTCAAAATTACATGTTATAGTGTTATATTTTATTTATTGTGTTGTGTTAGTTTACTCCATACATTAGATTAAACCAATACGTTATTCTTCTACATGTACACATCGTTTACGTATTGTCATTCTCAATTCAATTTGTTGCTTTTGGCTCAAGTATCTTCCTGCCTTTGTTTACTACTAAACTTTTGCCATCAATTAGTTCATAATTATCACTCAAAAATGACAATTTTCTTCTTAAATTTAATTTTTCCGTTGGACTTATTGTATCAGAGCTATTTCTTCAGGCTAGATTATTGAAGTCCAAACCCCAATGCCAGTGTTCTACGAGTAATAAGTTAACTTGTCCCTCATTACCTCTCGAGGTCAAGCCGCCATGAACAACATAATGAATGGAATCAACATATTAAAGGGTCCAAGTCAGAAACAATTTCAAGGAACATTGGTATGGTGGGCACAAGTTCATTTTCTCTAGCATATAATCAACTAGCTAGAGTAGATGGGTTACATCAAACTTTGCTTATAAAACATCGTTCACTTTGCAACAAGTTTGAGCACACAACTTAAAACACATCCGTTTACAACATTCACTAATTAGCTAGTACGTATAATTAATCTCCAATATGGCTTTGATGGCAAGCCAAATTTGCTGCACCCTTGTCCTTGTTTTGGCCCTTTGGGCTTCCAAATCTTCGTCTCGTGTTCTCAACGATGAGCCATCCATGGTCGATCAGCACGAGCAATGGATGGCTTTGCATGGCCGTGTCTATGAAAACGACGTTGAGAAATCGAAGCGGTTCCAAATATTTAGTGAAAATGTTAAACGTATTGAAGCTTTGAACAAAATGGATAGGGGATTTACCCTAGGGGTTAATGCATTTGCTGACGTAACTAATGAAGAGTTTCGAGCTTTTCATACTGGTTATAAGGGAAATTCTGCATCGAAATCGAATTCAAAATCCTTTAGATATGCAAATGTTAGTCATGTTCCTACATCAAAGGATTGGAGGGCTAAAGGTGCTGTTACTCCTATAAAATACCAAGGTCAATGTGGTTAGTAACTATTTCCTCATGATGCATGATCTTCCCCCGCACCCCAATTGATGCTCCTTTCATTATCTACTAGTGTACATCCTGTGCTTTGCACGGGCATGTGTTGCAATTTTATAATGTTATCATATTTTTAGAGTATTTGTAGTCTAATCATATTATAATATATATTTTATTTTTCACATATGGTTTGGATTTATATGCAAATACAATAATTGTGCATTGCTTTGTTGATGTTAACATGTTGTGCATTTGTACCTTTCTAGTGTGCCTAACTACATTATTTTCATTGTTCTAACTAGCTATAATAATTTATATTGATTTTCTGACTATTATTACCCTTATGCAATGATTGTAGCCACCAAAATAATTGTATAAAATATTAATACTTTCATACTTATTTTATTACATGCCAAAGCAATTTTTAACTTTCAAACACTATAAATAATATAGTACACAAATCTTCAATCATTACTATTCACAAATTAAATTTAATTGTAAATCATTTTTAATGTTAAAGACTTGTTTGAGTAAAAGCATACATTAAATGCTTATTACTATTATTATGTTAATTTAGTACTAACAATTAATAACGGACTAATTAAAATTAAGGAAAAAAAGCCAATAGTAATGTGACACTTGTTAATCATACACCAATCTATTCACTTTTACATTATATATATGATATGATGCATTGGTTATATTATGTAGGTTTTACTTATTAGTAAAAAATTTCTGCTCTTATTTTTTATTGTGTGAATTCCTTTGTACTATTGATCATGTCATGTTAAAGTATAAGCTGGTACTATATATATTTAATACGTTGTTGTTACTTTAACAGATGCTTTATATTATTAATTTGAGCACCGTGTTATGTGATTAATTCTTTAATTTTTTAACTCCAAACAGAAATTTTCGCTTTGAAAGTATCTTTGTTAGTTTGTTTTTATCTCTAATTCATTAGCATCATTTTTACCTATTTGTTTTCTGCATGACAATCCATTCTTTTAGTTAGTAGTTAGTTACTACCCCTAGCAAAATGTCACGTACAATTAATCTAAATTCACATGCACGCATGCAGGTAGTTGTTGGGCATTCTCGACGGTGGCGGCGACGGAAGCCCTCCACCAGCTACATACCGGCAAGCTCGTCTCCCTTTCCGAGCAGGAGCTGGTGGACTGCGACACCGAGTACGACTCCGGCTGCCAAGGTGGCCTGTTGGACACCGCCTTCACCTTCATCCAGCAACACGGTGGCCTCACCACGGAGGCCAACTACCCTTACACGGGCACCGATGGTGTATGCAACGCCAAGCGGGCCGCCAGCAATGCTGCCTCGATCAGCGGCTATGAGAACGTCCCGGCCGACGATGAGGAGGCGTTGATGAAGGCCGTCGCCCACCAGCCGGTGTCTGTGGCGGTGGAGGGTGGCGGCTTCGACTTCCAGTTCTACTCCGGAGGGGTCTTCACCGGCCAGTGCGGGACCGACCTAGACCATGCCGCGCTCGCCATCGGGTACGGGGCGGCCGACGGTGGTGGCAAGTACTGGTTGATCAAGAACTCATGGGGCACCACTTGGGGGGAGAAGGGATATATGAGGATGAAAATGGGTGGTGGAGGTAGACAAGGCCTTTGTGGGATTGCTATGGAGGCTTCTTACCCTGTTGCATGATGATTACATGCATGATCAATCGTGTTACATTGCAATTATATGTGCTTAGTTTGTATACCTTATCCTAAATTTGAAGGGGAAAAAAAAAGAAAAAGGGAAGGTGTAGGATGCTAAATTAATGTGGATTAATATATATAATTAATGTGTGGTGTGCATGGGTTGAAATGTAAATGTGTAATTATCATTTATATGCAAGGCATGTTGATAGCAATTGGTAGTTAATTAGGGTTAGGGTGAGTCCACACATATATGGCTGCTCTTATCAGTTTGTAAAGTTGGAATTCTTGATTTAAAAAGTGTATGCAAATAAACATCTGTGCAATGTCATGTACGAAGGTTTTATGTTATTTTGGTGCATTTCAATTATTAGTAACATTTTCGTAGTTTTGGTTTGAGGGTTGAATTGAACTTGAAAGTTAGAGAAGGAAGTATGCAGGGGCGGAGTCACGATTCAAAGTAAGGGGGCGAGATTAATAATATATATAACATAAATTTTTTAATTGATTAGTAAATCTCTAAATTAACCACTTGTTAAATACAAATTTAATAATAATTAGTTAACTAAACATAAACAAGCAAGCAATTGCAAATAAAATTAGCCCAACTTTAAATCTTCAACCAAGAAGACAATTAGGTAAAAATTCTCATTTTTCAATTCATGAATCATGAGTAATTCACTAAGTTAATCAATTATTTAAAATGAATCTAACCAAAATCAGTAAAATAAATATAATTATTTACAAAATAACAAAACTAAAAACAAAAATTGAGAATTTTTGGAAGTTATCTGCGAAAATTTTGAAACAAAAATTGAAAAAATTAAATGGCACTTCCCAAAAATAAAATAAATAAAAAAGGCGGAAAGAAGAGTTGAACTAGGAACCTCCCACACAACGTAAGAGACAACCACCACCCTACCATGTGCACCTATGCAATACATTTATGAACTAATTAATGCATATCTATTTTTCTTATCTACAAAAATATCCACATTCAATTGAACCCCCTTGCCCCAACGTGGCTCCGCCCCTGGAAATATATAGCCCTACTGCTTTGGTATATATACTGTTGATATTTTTATCTATGTTCTTTGTTCCTTTCGGTGTCGACTCACTTTTTGGCTTGCCAAATATGGCTTGTGACAAGCCCGAGCTGAGACGAACCAAGCTTATTTGGCTACTCAACCAGAGCTCGAACTTTAAGGATTTGAGCTCGTAAGCTTACCGAGCTTAAACATGCCGAGCTTAAATGAACTGAATTGACGAGCCTAACAAGCTTTCACAAGCTTTATTGAGAAACAAATATTAAGGATTGAAAAATTAAACTTTCTACATGAGGTAATTACTTTGATTAAGAATTACCATTTACGATAAGACTATCACAACAACAATGCAGTGCGCTTTTACCTCCGAATCCAACTTTTCCCTTTTTTCTCTTCCTAAGACCGTTCATGCAAGCTTACATGCTTAACTTTATTACCTATTGACTAATGATGCTAGCATCCATCAACTATCAATGGTGAGAGTCATATGGTTACGTCGATTAGGACCCTGACCAATTCTTTTGTATTTATTTGAGAGCCTCATTATACATCCGAACTTTAAGAAGTGGGGTCTATACTCAAATCTCAAAAGGAAGGTTTTATGCAAGCCTTAAATAAGTCAAGTTTGAGCCAAAATAGAGAGCCTTGGAATAGCCAAGATTAGGATTGATTCTCAAATAAGCCATGGATGAGTTAAGCCTAGGCTCAAGCTGTAAAGGAGCCAAGCTCGACCTTAATTTTACCGAGCTTGCCAAGCCACGAGTTGAGCTCAAGCCCAAATCCGAGCTCAGGAGCCAGCCCTCGAGACAAATTCGGGTTCAGTTCAGCTCGAATACATCCTTAATTAGTGCAATGTTATATTTAGTACATCAGTTTCTATAACATATCGTTAGTGCTAAGAATTTAACTTTCACCTGACAATGTCTTAATGTCCGTCTCTGATCTAAAGAAGAATCAATATGTTTATCCCATCTAATTTTGATCTAAAAACTCACTTTATAATGACTTTGATATAAGCTGAATGAGCCCAAAATGGCTTGAGTCGAATTCTTTTGTTCATACTGCTTTGATGGATTTGTATGCTAAATCTGGTGATCTAGTGTCTGCTAGAATGGTTTTTGATGGACTTTTGGAGAGGGATTCTATAGCTTATAATTGTTTGATTTCTGGGTACTCTAAGGCTGGTGATGTATTGGCTGCTCGGACATTGTTCGATGAGATGACTGAAAGAACCATCTATCGTTTCTTGGAACTCGATTATATCTTGCTAATGCGCGACATGGTAATCATCAGGAAGCGCTGAGAATGTTCGAAAGGATGCAGATAGAGAATTTCAGCCTAATGAATTCACTTTGGCAACAGTTCTCTCCAGTTGTGCTTGCACATGGGATTTAGAAACTGGGTTAAAACTCAAGCAGTTCATAGAAGATAAAAATATGTTCTCCAATATGGCAACTGCACTAATGGAGATGTTTATAAAATGTGGGGTAATTCATGAAGCACGTCAAGCATTTGATCGCATGGATGACAGAGATATTGTCACATGGGGCACCATGATTTCTGGTTATACACAAAATGGGAAACCAAGTGAAGCCTTGGAACTGTTTGAATACATGAAATCTCAGCATATTAGACTAAATGATGCAACTCCTGTGTCTTTTCTGCTTGTGCTCAATGGGAATATACAGAGGCTGGTGAAAACATTGGAAGTTACATAGAGAGTGAAGGGTTTGACTCAAACATTTATGTTGCTTCAGCTCTATTAAGCATGTATTCGAGGTGTGGAGAAAACTTTATCATACTCCCAACCGTATACTCTACTACAGCGGATGGCAAGAAAACTTGCTAAGATTAAAAAATGTGATGAGAGACCCCAAAAACAAAAAAAAAGTGCAGAAAACTGCGCTTATTGAGTGGAACAGGATGGTGGAATACAGAAGTTTTTAGTTGCGGATACTTCACACCCTATATGTGGTGAGACGATCTGTCATGCTTGGAGGGTGGGCAATGTTTGCAACTTTGCATCGGATGAGACAGATAATATTGTGAATTTTAACTTTTAACCATCTCGGAGCTTGTCAGTTGCTGTCTATTTGGGATCTGTGTATTTCAGTTAGAGTTAGTATAAGTTCTGTTTAGACTTCAGCAGCTGGTGCTCTGCATGAAATGGAGTATGATTTTTAGCAACGGTACTGATAATTTATATTATCGCTTTCTTATTTCTTACAAAATCTCCTAACCAATGGTGTCATGACTGCTAAATAAAACAAGATTTCTAATATTTAGAGGTGATGAAGTGTTGTTTCCTTTTGTCGTTGAATTTTTTCTGGCGCTGTTATTGTCACACCCTACATTGAATCTTGACTGAAGAAAAGTTTAGTCATTACGCACGAACCACCACCCTAGGTTAGTTATTCATGTTCTTTATCATTCACTAACTATCCTCTTCTTCAAGCATTGGCCTCGATTAGTCGTCACAATATTTTCTTTCAACGTATATTGGGCTACTCTTCAACTTGTAGTTGTGGAACATTGTTGTTCAGGATATTCAACTTCTCAACTTGCTTGAATTCATGACCATGGAAAAAAGAATGTGAATGTATGTTCTCTGTTTGATCTGAAATCCCAGAAGCTTGTCGTCTTTGCAATATGTAGTTCACACTATACTTCTGTCCATTAAGCCCATAATTTGCATTGACGTTGAACCATAAGCTGAATTTTAATGAAACTTCTTTTCCCTCTTTCTTTTGTTTTCTCCCACATTTAGGCCCTTCGGTCCTGGACCATCTGCCTCAAAAAGCAGATAGTCATGATCAAGCGGTTTCGTGTAGTGACATATTCTTCTGTACTGCAGCCTTTGCTGGTCCCATTTCTACGTCGAAACTCATGAACATGAATATTTGAGGGTAATGTATGCATAAGTAATGAATACTTTGGAAGCTAATAATGCCTGCCCTGCGTGTCAGCAAAAGTATTCTATGTTGTGAGAAAATTTTGTTAAGCGATTGAGGTAAGAGCTTTGAGGACAGGCTGGACAGCAGAAGCATTCATTTTTGTGAAACTTCAAGGTGGTTTATCATGAGATTGATTTCAGTCCAGTTTGAGTTTAAGGATGGATTTTTGTAGGATAAGGAGTAAAAAACTTGGCACCTCAAGTCTGTTCAGAAAAGAGAGGCACATTGGATGAGCAAAGCAGGCTTCGTCGTGAGCCATCAGGCTCTGTCGACGTGGTTGCCATAGTCGGGGAATGTCATTACAATTAGTTTCGATGCAGCTGTTAACTATGTTACTTGAACTCGGCCATACCCATATTAAAGTCTCGAGTGTCCGTCGTGGATGTCGTGTTAGACTCGGCATTTTTTTTGAAAGACTTGTACTTTTTTGTGTAAATTGAAGGTTGAGTGTACATATCTGTATCTGAGTGTTGAGCATTGGATACGGGTATTTGAGGCACAATGAAGAACTGAAGTAACATATGCAGAGATGGGTGGGCCTAGGTGCAGGAGATTCAACCTTCCTAAGATAAAATAGAGTCTAATTGTTTGAAACTGATAAGTCAAGCTTCGAAGAACCGAATTCTTTGAGTCATTATTGACTGATTTGACTCTCTTCATCTCCATGTCAAATAATTATTAACCTTAAATTTTGCCTAATTGTCATTCACAACTAATCGTAAATAAAAAATCTGAAGAATATTTTACAAAAATTTAGATTTAATTTATTTGATGCATTGGTGAATATGATAAATAATAATTCCAAAAAAAAAGTATAAAACATTTCCCAAAAATAGATCATAATACCTCTGATAGAACTGCACTTCTTTACCGTTGCAGTTCCCAGGTCCTCTTCTGCAAGATTATGAACTCTGTACTTGTCGACTGCGAGCTACAGACTTCAAACCAGCGACCAAAACCATCCCGTACTGTTCGGAATTTTTCGGGAATTTCTATGTTACATTGATTGCTTTCTTCGAGAGATTGAGAAGGAAAGATGGGGATTGTTGATGATTGCAGAAGAGGCACAAGGGTTTTACAAAGCTTGAGTTTTTCCTGCAATTCCCATTTGAATTTGGAGTTAGTTTTCGTTTTTGCTATCAAGCAAGGAATTTCGTTTAAGTTATTTTAGTGCCCATATTTCAATTCCCAAAGCCTCGTATGGAATGCCATCTACTGACTGTTCTCCGGAATTCCCACCAAATAAACCAGCTCAAGCAAATTCATGCTTTGATTGTAACCAGATACAATTCTCTTTATCCTCTTCTCGTTCAGAAATTGTTAAGTCTATCGCATACTAGCTATGCCCGCAAGATGTTCGATGAAATGCATCAACGGGATGAACGCTTGTACAACTCATTCATTTCCGCGTACTGTCGGCTCTGTTCCTATGGGGAGGCTGTGCGTATGTATGTTTTGATGCGTTGCAAAGATATTCACATCACTAATTATACCGTTCCGCCAGTTTTGAAGTCCTGTTCAGCATTGCGGATGGCTGGGTTGGGGAAACAGGTTCATTCTTTGATTATTAGTTGTGGGCTTGAGTCGAATTGTTTTGTTCAGACTGCTTTGATGGATTTGTATGCTAAATCTGGTGATTTAGTATCTGCTAGAATGGTCTTTGATGGACTTTCGGATAGAGATTCTATAGCTTACAATTGTTTGATCTCTGGGTACTCGAAATCTGGCGATGTTTTGGCCGCTGGGACGTTGTTCGATAAGATGACTGACAGGACGATTGTTTCTTGGAATTCGATTATATCTTGCTATGCGCAACAGGGCAATCATCAAGAAGCGCTTAGAATGTTTGAGAGGATGCAGGCAGACAATGTTCAGCCTAATGAATTCACTTTGGCAACAGTTCTCTCCATTTGTGCTAGTACAAGGGATTTAGAGACTGGCTTAAAACTCAAGCAGTACATAGATGAAAAAAATACGCTCTGCAATATGATAGTGGCAACTGCATTAATGGAGATGTTTATAAAATGTGGGGTGATTCATGAAGCACGTCAAGCATTTGACCGCATGGATGAAAGAGATATTATCACATGGGGCACCATGATTTCTGGTTATACACAAAATGGGCAACCAAATGAGGCATTGGAACTGTTTGAAGACATGAAATCTCAGCAAATTAGACCAAACGATGTAACTCTTGTAAGTGTCTTATCTGCTTGTGCTCAATTGGGTTCTATAGAGGCTGGTGAAAACATTGGAAGCTACATAGAGAGTGAAGGGTTTGACTCAAACATTTATGTTACTTCAGCACAATTGAGCATGTATTCGAGGTGTGGAAATATGAAGGCGGCTTGGGAAGTTTTCAATCGAATGCATGAAAAAGATGTTGTTTGTTGGAATTCGATGATTACAGGTCTAGCATTTAATGGTTATGCAATGGATGCAATACACATTTATAAGAAAATGCTAGAAGCCAATGTCAAGCCCAATGATGTGACATTTGTGGCACTGCTATCAGCGTGCACTCATGCTGGCCTACTTGATCTGGGACTTAAATTATTCCACAACATGCATTCAGACCATGATATTTTACCTCAGATAGATCACTATGCTTGTATTGTTGACCTCTTCTGTAGATATGGGAGACTTAATGAAGCTCATGAGTTCATATGCCTGATGGAAGAGGAGCCAAATGTAGTAATATGGGGAACTTTATTGAGTGCTTGTAGGACTCACTCAAACATGGAGCTTGCAGAGATAGCTCTTAATAAGTTGCTGGAGCTGGAACCTGAGAATTCAGGTAACTATGTCCTACTCTCCAACATATATGCCAATACAGGCCGGTGGCAAGATGCCCTAAGATTAAGAAACTTGATGAGGGACAAAAAAGTGCAGAAAACTGCGGCTTATAGTTGGATCGAACTTGAGGATGGAGTACATAAGTTTTTAGTGGCAGATACTTTACACCCTCAATATGGTGAGATCTATGACGTGGTTGAAGGGTTGGCAATGTTTGCCTCGGATGAGACAGATAAGCATTGCAAATTGTAACTTATAACAATCTCGGAGTGTGTCAACTACTGTCTCTTTGAGATCTGTGTATTCAGATACTGTGAGTTCTGTTTAAACGTTGGCTCCTGGTGCTTTGCATGAAATGGAGTGTAACTTCTAGCAAGGATACTGATAATTTATCTGGATCTGAAGTCTCTAAATGCTTTGCAATTGATAGTCTGTGAGTATTTATGCTTATATCAATCATGGATGATCAGTCAGTGAATAAAATTTTCATAACCTGCCATCATGGGAACAATTCTGATGGATGAAGGATTCCCTCCTAGGACTAGTAGGCTTCCCTTAGGGAGTTATCTATTGTGAGTATTGTCTACTGGGCTACATGGCTATCTGTCCTGTGCTTAAAGTGAATGACTTCAACTCCCACATGGTCACATTGCCTTGCCTCCATTTTCATGATTGAGTTCACATCTTGTGTGTGGGAAGGTACATCTAACCTTAATCTTCTCAGCACTACAAATTTCTTAAAAGTCTAAACCTTGTGTTTTCTCTTTTTTTGGGGGGGCGGGGGGGGGGGGGTTGGGGGGGGGAGGATCTTTAGAAGTAACTACTACACCATCTCATGGACCCCAACCAAATATGGAAAAGTTCAAATGTGGGCAAATTTACCTTAGCAAGCGAAGATGTTTGATTCCAAGATGCGCACACACACAAATATTCTAACAATGGTTTCTAATTGACTGATTAAAGAAAGCAATATTCACAAGATGCTCTTGGTTTTGTCGCTTTGTTGGTAGCCACTGTTGTGTTTCCCCCCCTGCTTCAGTTCGGTTTCCATTTGCCGCTTCTTGTAGCTGTTTCTCCAGCAATTATTTAAAGAACCTGACGCATCTATTTTGGGACCACTAGTCCACTTGTATTGAATAGAACTCATAACCAAAAGGCTCATTTTATAGTTTATATTATCGCTTTGTTTCTATCAAGAACTCTTTACGCACGGTGTTAAGCACTGCTAAATAAAACATGATTTCTAATATTTAAAGGTAATAAGGCGTTGTTTGCTTTTGTTTTAAATTTTTCCTGGTGCTGTCGTCAGCATACCCTCTTGATACATTGAATCTTTGCTGAGGAATCGTAGCATTACGTATGGACCGGCCACCCTGTGTTTCATATATATATATATGTATATTCTTAATCATGGCTACCCTTCTACAACATTGACCTCAATTACTCATGCTATTTTTCTTTAGCATCTATTGAACTCTAACTTGTCTTCTCCCTGAGAACATTGTTGTTCAGAATATTTCAACACTGAATATTCATTTGAAGCCCAAGCTGTCACCCAAAGAAGCAAAGGATATTCAACTTCTCAACATGCTTGAATTCATGACCATGGAGAAGTGAATGTGAATATTCTCTGTTTGATCTGAGATTCTGACTCCTAAAAACTGTCCTCTTTGCATATGTACTTGAAATTGTGCACTTCTCTCCATTAAGCCCATAATTTGCATAGGTTTGAAGCATAAGCTGAATTGTTTAAGGCTTTCTTTCTTTCCTTCTTGTGTTTGCTCCCACATTTAGGCCCTTTTCGTCTTGGACCATCCTCCTGAGCTGTCTTTTCTCCTCAAAGCTTTTTCTTTCTTGTGAGGACTGTGTTTGCTGTTCCTTTCTGTTTTATAATTCATTTTAGCTTAATGGATTTGAGTTTTGGAGTTGAGAATTATGGGTTTTCAGCTTTTGACTCATTTATACCTGGCAATATGGGGATCAATTGGAATGCGCAGGGAGGAGTTGGGGAGTCACTGTCATTGGATGGGGAGAAGCAAGAGTTCCCTAAGGCTTCACCTAACCTTGGAAAGAAGGATTTATCGCAGACTAAGAATGCTGCCGCCTTGAGGAGCCACTGTGAGGCTGAGAGGCGGAGAAGAGAGAGGATCAATGGTCATTATGCTACCCTTCGCAATTTTGTGCCTTGCTCTGATAAGGTATGAGATTCTTCACATTGAATTAATTTGCATAATATTCATGACTTGAAGCGTATGCGTTATCAGGTCTTCATAACAAACGACTTTAGATGAGTTTGACTTTAATATGGTCATGCTGTATTCTACATGTTCATTCTCATATTTTAAGGAAATGTTTCTGCATTCTTCCAGTTATGTGCAGTGGTATATATCCTCATTCTCATATTTCAGTCATTAATTTCTACAAGTTTGGATGACCCTGTTTCTGCAGCTTTATTGATCCTAGGTCTTGATTTAAGAAAGTATTGAGAAGTTCTGAATTTGCTTTGGATCAGTTATTTTTTCTTTGTGTTTCTGGAGCTCCTTCAGAGAGTTTGACTTAAGATTCAGCTGCAACCAGTGCCTGATGTTGTAGATATGCTTCTGTATAACATTTTTTGCCCTTGTAGTATAATCTATGAAATACACCTGCATATACTATTGCTTAACTAAAGTGTGGCAAATAGCTTTATCCTGACCTGTGTTTATTGTTAGCTAATTTCATACACTTATAGCAGTTAAAATGGCAAGGACAAAAGTCTAAGAAACCATTTATCACTAATAACAGTATGTTTGAGATCTAAGACTAGCATTCACAAAGAATATACTGGTCATCCATTCAGATTTGCATTCACAAAGAATATACTGGTCATCCAATCAGATTCTTGTGTTTCTTTTCTTTTTCCTTTTATTTTATTGTTCTACTAAGATCCTCATTGGCTTCTGTTGTTTTTTTTTTCCTCTTTTCCCACGTTCCTTCACATAATTGGAAGACTAGCAAAATCAAGTACCGATTCCTTCTCAAGATCTACCTGTTAATTTTGCGAAGAGTCTATTTTGCTTAGTCAGAAACGAGTACGACTTTTCGGGAAGAAGATTTTAATAATGTGTAGCTAAAAAACAAATAGCTGATAGTTGTGATCAAGCGGTTTCATGTAGTGACAACTTCCACGTCGTGGGTCCCATTCTTACATCAAAGCTTATGAAAATCAATATTTGAGGTATATGCATAAATAATGAATACTTTGGGTGCTAATAATGCCTGACTGTCAGCAAACTAATTATTTATGTTCTTTGAAAATTTGTGAGTGACGTAAGTAGCAAACAGACAGGGCCAAAACAGCGGTTTTTTCAACTTGCTTTATTTAATCTTCTTGCACATTCTTAATTGCCTGAGTGTCGTCATAATGTACGTTTCATCGTCTCAATGGTTATGCTAGTCCAACTTGATTGTGCAAACGCTTGCATTGGTCATAAAGTTTGATTGGGAAAACAACTATTATGCCTTTTACTATTTGGCCACTACTTCTGGTAAAAAACGCTGGAGGAATATGAAATACTGAATACGAAATGTGGAATGATGATTCAGGGTTTTTAAAAGTAGCTCAAATTTGCCCTTGCAGGATTTTTTCTATTGCACCTTAAAATAGCATGGAGGCTAGAACTAATAAATAGGCTTTCAAGTTTTGGGTTCAAGCTAGGTTGATTTTGAATGGAATTGAAACTGATCACCTAATACTTAAGTTGATTGGGTTGGTTTGTGGGAGTAGTCAGATATGCTGTTAAGTTTGTGCAGCAACTTTGTCATGCCAACCAAAAACGAGGACAACCCTGTAGATCTGATGGACACAGTCTGGTGAGATTTAGAAGTAGATAGCTCACCCGTATATGCAAAGAGACTGCGCCTACAATTTACTGTCATGAAAAGATATTGTTGATGTAGCTTTGGGGATTGCAGTTGGTCACTGGGGTCGACTTGATTTTAGATCAAATTCGGGTGTTGCCAGGTTATTTAAGCTGGGAAGTGCATATATGTGAGTTTTCCTGGGTATAGAATAGAGACATCTTCTCCCCTGTCATGATCGCTCTTCTTGTAATTCAGAAAATATTCAGTGTGTAGTTTTATTCCTTTATTGTGGAGTCCTTGTTAAGTGCAAGACTAAACTAGTTCCTCTCCAGATGGACAAAGCAACTCTGCTGGCGGAAGTAATTAACCAAGTCAAACTGCTCAAGAAACAAGCTGCTGAGGCAACCAAAGGGTTGGTCATACCAACAGATGGTGATGAAGTTACAGTTGAACCTTGCGATGATGATGATGTTCCATTTGGATTTCTCTCCTTCAGGGCATCTCTCTGCTGTGATTACAAGCCAGAGCTCATCCCGGAAGTAAGGAAAGGCCTAGAAGCCCACAAACTCAGCATCACCAAACCTGAGATTTCCACTCTGGGAAGCCGAGTGAAGAGTGTTTTCATCATCACTGCTAGCAAAGAACATATTGGCGATGGTAAAAGGGAGATATTTGCAAGGTCTATACGTGATGCCTTGTTTTCCATACTGAAAAAGTTGTCTGCGTCACAGGAGCTCTTGCCTGGTGAAACATTCTTACGCAAGAGGCAAAAAGTTTCCTTTTTCGGTAACTCAAGCTCCTCTTCATGAGCCAATCGATGATTTTCTTCATACTTATTACCATATGAGGGAAGATGGTTACCATTAACTGTGCCATAACTATTAGTGAACTCATAATAATAAGTTGGCCCGAGTTTGTTTGGGTTTTTTTAGAGACGGGTGTTTAAGGGTTGCCCTGGAAGTGAAGAAAAGAAGGATATTATATTTTGGCCCTTCACAAGTCGTGAGGTTTGCCCCAGAAATGATGATCAAAGATAAAATTAGGCAACCAGTAAAGTATGTGTTGAGCAATATGTAATAGCTAGCCAATCATCAAAAATTTGAAGCTATCACGGCAAGATAGATCAATGTATTGGTGTATTCAATAGTGGATGTCTTACGTGTTTGTAATGTGACAAAAAGGATTACTTCAGCTGCCCTTTCCCTCTTTTCTCTCATTTTCCACCCCCTACTCATTCCTTCATTTTTTTGTCCTTTTCTGATTTTTTATTCATTTTTTCTTTTTTTTGTTATTAAAAAATACTATTTAGATAGTTGAAAAATAAAATTATGTTACAAGGTAGGTCCATATAAAATATTTTATTATATAATTTAAGTTGAAGTTTTATTGGTTGAGAAAGTGATGGAATGCAAGTTCTAGAAATGTGGGACTTTTGATGATGTAGTAGACCTGAATTGTAAAAATTAGAATTTGGATTAGAAATGCTCTGAAATGTGAATTGGAACTTAGGTTAGGAATGCTCTGAAATGTGATGTGTTTAGCTACTTTTAAAATTTATTTAGGGCTTGTAAATCTTTGATCCAAACCCACCTTAATTGAATTTATTGCTCGAATTTCAAGTATCTAATGAGTTAGCTACCAATTTTCATGTTGAGACGTTGAATGGCAAGGTTTCTTTTTTTTAAAATCAACTTTTATTCGACTAACAACATGAGTTTTTTTTTAGAGTTAAGGGTTTCTTTTTAGATCATATGCCCAATTTAATTTCGCACCAGGATGGATTTCTTTTTTAGAGTTAAGAGTTTCTTTTTAAATCAACTTTTATTTGGCTAATAGCATGTGTTATTAGACCTAAATAATCTCAAATTTGGAGGTGTTGGACGACATTAATTCCAACTGAAAAATTGGACGCCAGTGCTCCCAACTTTGCCCCTATTTATTTTCCTTGCACTCCCACCGAGTCGTACTTGGTTGCTGGATGAGGTGGACTGGGCGGAGGCGCACGTGGCAGTCATTTGACCAAAAAGTCAATATTTTTTTGTTTTTAATGACACATCAGCATATATATATATATATATATATATATATATATATATAT
>JACYFF010031959.1:1395658-1456200 GCA_017589665.1 Selenicereus undatus
TATATATATGTATATGTATATGTGTGTGTGTATACATATATACATACATACATACATACATACATACATATATATGTGTGTGTGTGTGTGTGTGTGTCGCAAAATAATTTTATTTTTTACAAATAATTAATTAGCCTATATTTTTCTAAAAATAAGGCTCATTTTCTGAGTTCATTTTATTTTTTAAATAATTACTTTTTTTACCTGAGTTCTATATATATATATATATATATATATATATATATATATATCTGATGTGTCATTAAAAACAAAAAAATATTAAATTTTTGGTCAAATGACTGTCACGTGTGCCTCCGGCCAGTCCACGTTATCCAACAATCAAGTCCAACTCGGTGGCAGTGCAATGAAAATAAATAGGGGCAAAGTTGGGAGTGCTAGCATCCAATTTTTAAGTTGGGATTAATGTCGTCCAATACCCCCAAATTTGAGATTATTTAGGTCGAATAACCTTCAAAATTTAGATCAAATTGGGGGATTTTTGGTTTACATCATTTTACACATCTCTAGCAATCACCCATTTATCTAAGCATAGGTTAAATTTAGTTGCTCGACAATAAGCAAACATCTTTATTACTAGTATTTTATGTAATTTACGTACTAAAAATTTAGTAAATAGTATAGTTGTTGTGAAAATCAATGTTATGTGAAGATTTTTTTTATGGATGGGACTTTTCTTCATTTAAAATTATGTGAAAATAATATTAAGTTGAATTAGCGAGTCTAAATTTCAATTTTACCCTTTAATTCACATGGAAGTCTAGTGCACCCTATTTTGTTAGTAGGTTGATGACTTTGCCCAAGCCAATACAGTGGATCGATCCTAACTGTGACTTAATCCAACTCTTAACAAATTAATAGTTGTTGCCAAGCTTATGACCAGAACTTTCTTTACTCTAAATACTCAAATGCCCTATTCGAAAAAGAAAAAAGAAAACATAATTAACCCTTACTTAAAGTAAAAAGAAGAAATTTGTTAAACAGGGCATTTGCTTCAATGACATAAGCATGCTTTCCCCAAAACAAACTAGGGATCGCATCTCATCACCTCCTAGTTGTCATTGCCCCTTTTCCACTAAGTGATTGCTTAGGGACCTTAGCATACGATTTGAATCACATTTATCCTTACTTACAAGGGCCAGTATCGGAGTTCAACCAGATATTTTTAAATATGGTTCACGTGGATTTGTTTCACTCGATACTTCCTCCCCATCTCTCCCTACTTGTTATAGCCTATTGGGCCTAGAGCTGGGAAAAGCTGACCCGACACGATTACCGACCCGAACCCGACACGAAGTTAAGTGGGTTTGGGTATAAATTTTCGACCCGTTTAATTAAATGGGTTGACACGTTCAACCCGTTTAATTAAATGGGTTAGGTTCAGGTCGAGATTCTCGACACGAAAAAGTACCTATTTAACCCGTTTAATTAAATGAGTTAAATAAGTCAACTCATTTTTTCATTTTTTATTTATCCATTTACTTTTTATTAGATAATTAAGAATATAAAATTTTTTAGAAATTATGAATTATGATGAATCTAGGGAATTTCAAGGTGTAATTATTTAATGTGATACGTAAACCTAATTTTTAACACTGTAATTACATATTAGTTGAAAATATTAAATGCGTAAATAGTCAATTAAGCGACTGAACTTGACCTGTTTATCTTAAACGGGTTAAGCGGGTCAACCCGTTTAAAAATTAAATGGGTACAGGTCAAGATGCTTCAACCCGTTTAATAAACGGGTTAGGTTCAGGTTGAGGAATTCTCAACCCGTTTAAGTTCGACACGAACACGAACCCGACCCGACACGACCTATTACCCAGCTCTAATTGGGCCTTTCCAAATAGAAAACCAATGAAGGACTGTTCGTTTCAGCACTTGTAAGGAGTGGTGAGCAGTTGAGAGCGTTTGTAATTAGCAGTTAGCAGTCGTGAGCAGTTAGGAGTAGTTGTGCGTAATTGGGAGGTAATTGAATTAGCGTTTGTAAGATACTGTAAGCAGTTGTAAGGGGTTGAGAACGGGTGAGAGGAATTGCAAGCAGTTGAGAGTAATTAAGAGCAGTTGGGATTAGAGGTTAGCGGTTGGCGGCGATTGAGAACAATTGAAAGCAGTAATAATTGGACAAATACTTAAAACAAATAGATCCTGAGTAGGCTCTTTATCCTTATTAAAATAGAAAATAAAAGGAAAATTTTCGTGTTTTGTTTATGTTGTCAACAATGTTTCCTTGTGTGGGTGTGCTTGTACGCTAATCACTCCAAGTCTTGAATTTGCGGAGCTATTTAGTCAAACACGAAGCCAAGGCATCGATTTCCCTTTTTCGTTGAATGCCCCAAGAAAAAAGTTCAAAATTTTTCAATGGAGAATCAATCAAATGAGAAAAGTGAAAGATCGATTCTGCAATTCGCCCCTCTTCAGAGTTCAGTTGATGAGGGGTTTTGGCACCGATTGTCGTCTTTGAAGCTCAATCAATGGGGACTTGATGAATCTGCTGTGCCAATTACTGGTAAAACTAAGCATTCTGAGTTTCTTTCTTCCTTAATTTTTCACTTTTTCCGCCTCGATTGTTTGAAATTATTGCATTGATCGGATCATCGTGTTTACTATCGCAACAAATAAGAACTAAGTTTAAGGGTTTGACAGCTTGTGAAGGTGGATTCTTGATAATTTTCGGAATTTTGATTCATATGTGAACATGGTATTCAAGCATGAAAAAGGGCGTGGCCTTATCAGTTAATTGTTACTTAATGACTGTTGCCTATTCTTTGAAGTGAATATGGGCTAAATCATGATGGAAGATTCAAATTTAACTAAAATATTAATACTAAAAAAGTGATGCGGTAATTTCATCAATCCAAATGTCTGCAATGACCTTGACCGTGAATGGTTGGTGTATTAAACAGAAACAATCCTTTTAGTGATGCCGGAGTTCATGCTGTGCACCTGCTGACACCTGACACCTACTGTTGGTAAGGTGATGGCAGCATTGAGGGTCTTTCTAACTCAGTATACGAATAAAAGACATCACCTACCTAAGGAAGGATAGTAATGAACCCAATCTTGATGACGAAAAGAAAGGATTTGTGTGATGGGCCCTCACATTTTCTTTGGGGGGGGGGGGAGTTGGACCCTCCAATCTAGTGGATGAGATTGGTTATGTTAGTTGGATTTTGTAAGGCATGCTCATTTGGAGTGAAAAGTTTCTTTGGGAAGATCTTGATCCTCTGGTGCTTTGGGATATACCAGATCGATTTAGATATGAGCTTCTGTGTAAAGCTAGCTGTTCTTCTATTAGATTTTCCATTGCTGCCTAAGTGAGTTGGTATGTCAAGAAGGGGCATCCATTCTGTCTTGTAGTGGCAGAATGAATCCATTCTACTTTCCTTTATTTCTGGTCTTGAGCTTAAGGAGTTTTGTGTACGAAATGCATTTTGGGATTTCAATTTTTGGAGATTTAGAGGTTGTCCTGAATGCATCATACCAAAGAATGCTGAAACCATACAAATCTATGACCTTCGAAGAATTGACAGGGTCAAATGCTGATAAATTAATTTATGCAATGCCATTCATGAATTTATCTTCTGACTTTCTTGCGGTTTATGCAATGGCATTTGTTCTTAAGTCATTACTAGCTTGAGGTACTCATGAACTAAATTGAGGCATTTTGTTTTTAATTTCATCAGCTTATTTGGATTGGGGCTTAAGAGAAAGGGAAGGGGATGGTTTGAAATTCTCCACAACCCCATTGTAGGGACTTTGTGGGCTATTAGCCCTGCCCCCCCCCCCCCCCCCAAAACAAAAAAACTACTGAGAAAAAGGATAATGAAGGGGGGAAAAGCACAGCTAGTAAAGACATCACCCCCCCCCTCGTCTTCCCCCTTTTCCCTATAGTTCTGCACTTCCGTATGTGACTGGGAATTACCATTTGCACAGGTTTTTTTGCACCTTGTTCACATCCTCGCGTATCAAACCACTTAACTCTTCTCTCTGAATCCTTACCATCTCAAACCAGTGAGCAGTCATCTTCAACAATGTCTACTCACACGAATCGGAACAGATGTGCGATTCCTGGCACAGTCTATAATATGAACACGATAGAGGGTTTCCTTGCTCTTGATAAACAGAGTTTGTTAAAGGCAGAAGCGGAAAAGGTATGCATCTTATTTTAAATTTAGCTTTCATATTTGACATTGCCATTCCTCTTCTAATTCTGTGTTATGGCATTAATTTGATTGAGCCAAATGCTTATCTAAATCTCATCTACAAGGTCTGTTTTGTTGGAGTGTTAGATTTTGGCTGACATTCACGCTGGAAGAATTGAAGAAGATTGTACATTACTGTCAAGGTTTCTCCTTATCTCATTTGCTGACCTTAAAAAATGGAGATTCTATTACAGTCTTGCTTTTCCTGCTTTGGTGCTTGATCCTCCTGCAACATTGGTTGATCTGAAGCCGGCTTCAGAATGTTTCAGCTTAAAAGAGGTGCTAAATATGAAAATACTGTTATCGTTTGATGGAATATCAATTTTGTTTACTTGATCTAAGGTTTGTTGTCTTGATAGGCTGAGTCCTTGGCAGCTGCCTGCAATGAATGGCGTAGCTCAAGCACCACTTCAGGTGAACCGGGGGGGGGGCCCCGGGCCCCGGGCAAGGAAAAAAGGGAGAGAGAAGAAAACAATAAACAATAAACTGGACAAAGTTACTTGCTTCCATTGTGCTACATATGAATATTTTTCTAATCAATTGTTAGTCTTCCCTTGATGACCCTACTTTACACTCTGTAGGCGTCCCCTACTTCCTTGTTACTATTGCATCAAATTCTCATGCTAGACTTAGGCATCTTAATGAGTGGGAGTCCATCGAACAGGACAATGAGAAGGTTTGTCCACCTTCTTGAATTTATTTTTCCTTTTGTTGACTTTGTGTGATGAGTTCCATTATGTAAAACAAAAATTTTCAACATGGGGTTCTTATACTGTGTAACTGGCAGGTTTTCTTTGGGTTTTATGATCCATGTCATCTTCCTAACCATCCTGGCTGGCCTCTTCGCAACTTTCTTGCTTTCTTGCATACAAGATGGAATTTAGAGGGCATTCACTTCTTTTGCTATAGAGAGAATCGTGGCTTTGCTAATATGAGCTTGTCCCTTGTTGGCGAGGCCCTGATATCTCCACAAGGTAGAACAGCAGAGGCTGTGTATCTTCTCTTATTCAATTGGCCACTTCCTTTGCATACTGATTACTGTTTTATGTCAGTTAAAACTTGTGGTTCTTGTGTGTAGAATGGAAAAGTCATAATCAGGTTCCTAATGTTGTCGGATGGGAACTTGACAGAGGGAAAAAGCTAACAAGATCAGTCAACCTGGCTTCATCTATGGATCCTTCTAGGTACCATGTCAATTTTATCCCACAGTATTATACTTAATGATGATTGTGTTCTTACTTCATGGTTTTCATTTGCTATATCTATTTTTTACAGGTTGGCAGAATCTGCTGCAGATTTAAATTTGAAACTAATGACATGGCGAGCTTTGCCTTCTCTGAACATAGGGCTTTTATCAGCTACAAAATGTCTTCTTCTTGGAGCAGGGACTCTTGGTTGCCAGGTTGCTCGCACACTGATGGTAAGTGTTGAAGTTATTTTATGGATCCTGTTTCTATTAATTCTTTTAACACAGATTCAAGTTTTTTTATTTTTGCAGGCTTGGGGTATCCGGAAAATTACACTGCTAGACAATGGGAAGGTGGCTATGTCTAATCCGCTAAGACAGTCCTTGTATAACTTGGAGGATTGCCTCAATGGTGGTGAATTTAAGGCCATAGCTGCTGAGAAAAGTCTGAAGCGTATATTCCCTGCTGTGGTAAATGACTTCACTTTATTATAGTTCTTACACAAAACTGTGACAAACCCCTATTTGTAATCATCTATTGCACATCTACAAGACTGATCTCTTCCTACTTATCAGGATGCAAAAGGCGTTGTGATGGCCATTCCAATGCCTGGGCATCCAGTGTCCAATCAAGAGGAGAAGAATGTGTTGGATGATTGTAAACAACTGCAGGAACTGATCAATTCTCATGATGTAGTTTTTTTGTTGACTGACACAAGAGAAAGTCGCTGGCTTCCTACCCTGCTGTGCGCTAGTAGTAACAAGGTTCTTCTTAGCTCCATCAGTATACTGACTGCCCCTCTGTTGCATATTTATTGGAAAAAATTTTGTTCTTTACCTTAGTATTTCATCTTCCTGTGATGCTGTCTTAAGATTACTATTATGAGTGAAGATTTTTGTTCCTTCCCCCTTCTTGTCACGCCAATTTGGTGGGTGTGGGGGGAGGGAGGTGGAGTTTATCTTTGTTGTTATGCGTTTCTTTACCTTGTTCCCCCATTCTTTCCCAGATCGTGAAAGATATTTCCATTGTTGAACTAACGGGGGGAAAAATTATGGCAAGATTTGTAGTTTCAGGACACATGATTGACCGGTCCAACACGTTGACTTGGGAGAAGAATACAAATTTGTCCATGTGTACATGAGTTTATTTGCTTTAACCACTGAATGGCGCTTGATCACTGGTAGAGAGTATAATAATTCAGACAAAAGCAGCGATCAAGCAGATTGCTATGAAGTAAATACGTTGAGAATATTTCCAGTACTGGAACACTTGTCGTCTCACATGATTTTATTAGTCGAACATCAGAATGTTGATGTATCTGTGTTGCTCAAGCTGATAAATACTGGTGAAAAGGGGAGCTGCATTGCAAGGAAAAAAAAAAGTGAAGATTTTGGGGAATATTGGCTTTTTAAATTTCTTTTTACAATTTCTGAACAGATTTAATATTTCAATTTCAACCATGGTTGAGATTCCTTTAAAAAAGTCAAGACTAGTTATCTGGAGGAAATCTGCTATAAAATCAAGGTAGCCTAGAAACTTTCTGACTAAAGTTTCCACTTAAACAAAATGAACATAGTCATTTATAGTTACATGACGGACTTATTGAGAGGAAAATGTGAACATTCAAGTGAAGCATGGTTCATACCCATATTGTGTGCTGTCCACTGTGAACTGTAAGATGGAATTGCTCACTCATAGAGTCATGGCTAGTTGAATGGTAACGCCAATAATTGTTTAGAAGCGCTCTGTGCTGATTGTGGGTGTTTGCAACTATAGATTGCAATTAATGCTGCTTTGGGATTCGAGAGCTTCTTGGTCATGCGGCATGGAGCTGGTCGTGTTAGGTCTCATGAAAGTGCTAATGTTTTGTCTTCAGACATTGTGAACTTATCCATACAGGATCAGCACAAGGGACAAAGACTAGGCTGCTATTTCTGCAATGATGTAGTTGCTCCAATGGATGTAATTTTCTTCGCTTCAATTTTTCATATTGTTGTATTTCTTTCCCTAAAAACACCTTTTCTCTCTCATTAGTCATGATGTCCGGCTGTTTCACAGTCTACTGCCAATCGTACTCTAGACCAGCAGTGCACAGTCACACGTCCAGGTCTTGCTCCTATTGCCTCAGCGCTTGCAGTTGAGCTCTTAGTGGGACTTCTGCACCATACTTTTGGGTTAGTTTCTGATAATCCAACATCCAGAACAATGAAATGGTGGCTGTTCATTTCTATCCAGTTTGAGCAGATATAGATGGAATGAAAGTAGCTTTATGCATGACTGGGTTGTTTTTTCGACATATTTTTACTCATCTTCTTTTTTTCCTTCTATTTCTGTTGCATGTTAATTTAGATAAGTTCTTGTAGAATGAATTTATGTTTTGAGCTTAAGGTTTATGTGGGAATTTGTACCCTGCCACAATTTTGATTTGTACCCTTCAAATAAACACATTTGTGCAGGATATATGCACCTGCTGACATTTCAGGTTCAAGTGGAAGTGGTAGTACCGAGCAGCCTCTTGGTATAATCCCACACCAGATTCGAGGTTCCCTTTCTCAATTTTCTCAGATGACGCTGGTGGGTCATGCTTCAAACAGTTGCACAGCTTGTAGTGAAATTGTGAGTGATTGTGTTATAAGAAAGTTTCTTTCATGATTTCTAGTTTAACATCTTCCTCGCCGCCCCTGTTTCCTGTGGAATAATCCATTTCATGACAATGCTGAAAAAACCTACACTACAGTACTACACCGTCTGTTCCTTCCAAGAAGCTGGTGCTCTTTGTTCTAAGCACTGCTGAGTAAAAAATTGCGTTGGCATTTAAGAGATCTCCTTGCTTTGATGACCATTGAATTAACCTGTGTTTGAGTAGCCCAACTAAGTGAATTATATGCAATAAATAAGGCTTGAAAGTTGTATAATCTTCCTGCTGTTTTTGGTTCAGTGCAAGTGAAATACCTTAATTATTTGGTGCCTTCTCTGTTTTCAGTAAACCTTATTAGTAGCATCTTCAAAGAAGTTGCTTGGACTTATATCAGGGACACTTCCTCCTGCTCAATGCTAAAGCTAGTCCAGCCTGTTCAATCTCTAGAGCAAAGCTATAGACGCACCATGACATGTAAATTAGAACCGGGCTGCAACACGCATTACCTTTAAGCCTTTCTTTTCCACATTGTGTGTTCATGGCACGTGATGTTTTGTGGCAAAATTTGATCCTTGTAATTAGTGACCAACAGATCCCGTTCCCAACCTTTCATTTGTAGTAGATTGATACAAGTCCCCTTGTGTCACCTTTTGGGGGAGTCTCTTGCAATTTAACAATAACCTCTTAGGAGAAGCCAAGTTTCCCCTTTCGACCAAGTTTGTCATTCTGAGCTGGATCCTTATTCTAGAATTCGGATTATCTTCTCAATATTCGAAGAAAAGCTTGTCAGGTGCTTTTGTTTTCTAGATTCGGAAGTATTCTTCCTAACCTTCACTCCTATAATAGCTCGAGTTAAGTAGGTAGTGTTTGAGGTGGCAAATTGACCTGAAAATGGCGGCCCAATGCAAAAGTTAAACCTCATCCTATTGCTAACCACTATTTGATAATCCTTTTTCAACCTGAACTGAAACAACCTAGCCACACCCAACCGAACTTCATGCTGGTCTGACCCAGAAATGACCGATACCCATAATGACCCAAAGCCTGTTTACGATCTGTGCTGATATATGGTAGTTATTCAAATAAAGATCAATGACCTAACTTGGCTACCCCTGGATCTTAGAGGGTGGTCATCGTACCGAATATACGAGTGATGCGAAAAGCATGCTCTGGGTTGCTTTTTCAGTTATCTTCATGCCTTCATTTTACTATTCTGAACTGTGCTTTATAAATTGAATTATTTTCAGGTAGTATCAGAATTCCAGCAGAATGAATTGGACTTTATTTTGAAGGCAATTAACCACCCCACATATTTGGAGGATCTCACTGGCCTAACCGAGCTAATGAATTCAGCTAACTTGTTCAGACTAGACTGGGATATTGAAGAAGAGCCCAACGATGATGAAGAATTTGTTGAAATCTGACATTCAACCCCACAGTCCATTCATCGTTCTCTGTAGATTCGCGATCAAGCAAAAATCTGACCTCGTCCCATTGGAGAAAGTACAGACAGAACGCCATCAAATGCTTCATTCTGACTGAGAATCTGAGATCAAGCATATTGAGATATTAAGTTGGACCACCAAATTTGTACAAAAATGTGATACGCATCCTCTTAATAGGCCGCCTTTGTTTTGACGCCAAAACTGGCTTTTGGCAGCTCTTGGAATTTGTGGATGATAGAATGAAGTGGAGACCTTCCATTCATTTGTGAGTCTTGTGATTATTGTGACAAGTTGGTTAATAATATCCCTTTCAATTTCCATATTCATTGTCAACAAGCTGCGGTATGGATTATCAATGCCTACTTTGTCTTTCAAAGGAATTTTGGCAGCCTTCGTGACGTATGCTCTAGGCCAATCAGGTTTGAGTGGCCATTGCCATGTATATCTATTTTCTGGTTTAATTTTATTTTTTAAAAGTATCATTTTTCAGGTGTTTTAAAGTTATGTAGGTTTTATGAAAAGTTTCAAATATTTACAAATTTCTGAAAATTTTCTCGAAGTTTCAATTTTTTTCTACAAGTTTTTGAGAAAATTTCAGCATTTAGGTGACAAGAAAAATGGCCATCAACTGTGTTCATTTAAACATTCATGAACTTTTGATTAATTTCGTAACCCTGATGAGGAATGTGGACTCTTTTATCAGTTCACAAATTCTTAGGTAAAACCGTCTCATATAAGAGTTATCATAACAATGACTCATTTAGGGTGACTTTTCTGAGATATTGCGGTGACTAATCATATGTTTTGGAGCGACTTTTTAAATCATATCTTTATTACAATCACCCTTAAAATTAGCCATTTCGATTATTAATAAAAGTTACCATAAAAGTATCTATCTCATAATATGTCTTATTTGAAACGGTCTCTGATATAACTCATACATAAACTCTGCCTATAAAATTCTTTATATTGTGTTAGGGTAGGATAAGAATTTCCATCACTGCCATGATATTTTTGATGTGATACTGTGGTAGTATAGTGTTAGGTAAGTACTTTAGCAATTAATTACTTATTTATTTGATGATAAATACAGCATGAGCACTAGTTAGGGCCTGTTCTTTTTGTGGTTAAATTTCAAAATACCAATCTCAATCCACTTAAACCCACTTTCACTATTTTAACAAAGTTTAATTTATCACATGAAAATATTCAACCCACTTCAACTTACTTCAACTCACTTCATTCTTTTACCCACCCAAATTTACCCACAAAAAGAACATAACCTTAGAATAATTCACGCTCAATATCCCCAAATCTGTTGTGATCTACGTACCTCTATTTGTTCAGATTTTATTAGGGATTTTGGGATATTCGAAGAGGTGATGGTGGGACACCTCGTGCTCGCACTAATCACTCACACTTATGTTTTCAGAACTTAAATCACGATGGGGGCCCCCCCCCCCCGCCCCTGTCAACTACTAATATTTATTACTTTACCGTGATATTACAGTCATTCTTCCACGTGAGATGCCCTCTCATCACTTGGATTTTGGCAAATTTGGATGCTGTCAATCACCAAAGTTGCATTGACTTCAGTTTAGTTGATGTTTAGATCAGATCATAAGCAACTCTTATCAGTCATAATGATACAAAGAACAATACAATATTAGTGTGCATATAATGTTAATTTTAAATGCTACCTAAAATTCCTAACAAAAGATTTCCAAAAATCTAATCTAATAATATTCTCGGAGACATAAGAGAATACGTTGGAATCAAATCCAATAAAAAAAAATCACAATTTATTTATACAGATCACCTGAAAATATGTTCGAATCAAATCCGATAAAAAAAATCACACTTTATTCATACAAATCACCTAAAATTAAACGAGTATATATCAAACAGTAATTTTTTGATTAGATAGTCTCACATAAAAGTTATTATGAGATGAACTTTTTTAGGGTTAGCCTTGTTTTTTGGTTGAGGTTTTGCAGTATTCATAATGTGTTTTGGAGTGATTTTTTAATTCAGGGGTGACTACTATTACGTCTAGCAGAGACTTTTATCACAGTCACTCTTAAATATACTATTAATCATCCCAATTATTATTAAAAGTCACTATAAAAATATCCATCTTATGATATATCTGATGTGAGATAATCTCACGTAAAACTTATTACATATCAAAACCTTAACCCACCACTAACTAAAGCACTTACTCACGTCAACTCACCATACATCCTGTCAGTTTCTCACATGCATTCAAACCACTATAATTCTTTGATCTGGCCTTTCTTTGCTTATGTTGATGTATACTTCCATTGATTCTTCTAATTATCTATTCATCTTCCATGATCAAAAGGCCAATTTTCCTCAATTTAAAGCTTCCAAAGCAATTTATAGCTATTTTTGTTGAATTCACCTAAGTTTTAAGCTTCCACAACAATTTTATAGGTATTTTTGTTTTAAATTTCAATGCTTAAATCTGTCGGCATTATGTTGCCTAATGTAGAATAGTTTACCCTTCCTTTCTTTGTCGAGCTTTTAAGTCTTCTTTTAGTTTAATCTCACTTGATTGTCAAATTATATTTTACTTTTAAAAAATATAACACTTTTTTCTTTTATCCAACATTTTTTTTAAAAAAAAATCGTTATCAAGGTGCACTTGGCTAATGAAGAGACTTGGACTAGTAGATGTTAAAGACGAGATATATAGTTTCAGCAAAAATCATGGGAGAATACAAGATCAAGTAACACCCCATGCACGTTAAGTTTATTCGATCGATCATCCAACTAATTCTAGAAATTATTATGGAAGAAGTAATTAAATTACGTGATTAATTAGCGTTAATTATTGCAGGAAACAAAGCAGCGCAGCATTGTGCAGAGTAATTTAATCAAGGTTTGCATGTGAGTAATCCACACAAAAACTGACACAAAATTAATCCTTGATAGGGGGTGAGCAACAGCCATGCTACTGCATGGCATGCCAGCCATTTGGCATCTTTCGAGGAAAAAAAATTAAAAATTAAATTTGACTTAATTAGCACCATCAATATGTCACAGGCCTATTACTAACTGTTTCTATTAGCTGTTTGAATTGGTTATTCATATTAATTATTTGAGTCAGCTACTTTTAGAAAATATTTGGTAAAATCAGCTGTTTATGAAAAGATCGTTTGTTAAAATGTCATTTATGCCCTTTCTCTACATTACTTTTTAGTTAAACATGATTTTTTATTTATTGGTCATTTTATTTTTTGCAAAAAAGAATTACATTTATGTCACATGTATACATTAATTCAATGCTTGGAACCTTAATTTCATACTATTTCTACATATTTTGTATTCATTATTTATCTTATTTCTTTGTAATTTATATGTATTCATGTGATGTCTATGTCTTACAACCTTATTTTATTACTCATTTGAGGATTTTTTTTGTTGTGAATTGAAATTTATGTGATTTTGTTTATCTAATTTAATATTCTCAAGATATTTTTCTTTGTTTTATGCAAATTAAAATTGGTTTGATTTTCAAATGATTAGATCTTCATTAGATTATATTCAAATAAGCATAATATCAAATGTCACTGACTGCATCAATCCAAAGCTGCTCATCTTAACTACTCATGACATGCCTTGTAATTTTAAATGACTAGAATTAGGATTTTTGATTTCACTAATGGTATGTTTTGTAATTTTAGTAAAGTATTGAACATTATTGTCATTTATACAAACAACCTTTTACAACAAGTTATTTATCTTAGCTTTTTGTAAATTAACTTTTTGGACTAAAATAATTATTACAAAAAACTGTTTACCATATACTAAGTTGGCTTTTTTTAACTATGTCAAAACAACCAAAAGCTCCCAAAAATCATTTCGTGTCAAAAAGGCAACGAAAAAGCCAACAACCAAACACTCCCTAATCTTAATTATAATTTTGTTTTTAAATGTCATAATCTTTGGGAGGGTTAAGGAGCCAGTCTAGGTAGCTGCGTGACTAGGCTGCTGACCCTTCCCATGTGCATAAATATTGTATTAATGTGGATGTCATTAATTCCTTGTTTCCAATCAAGGATCACTATTAAATACCTACTTATTAGATCTTAATCTATCACTAATGACTCGTGCAAAAGGGTTTGCAACATATGCTACTTCAACTTTGTGTTTTGCTTCAAATACACTTCTGTTATACTTTGATATAGATTATGGATATAGATACTCGTCTCTTTTTTTCGGATAAAAAAATATATGGAATCTTTTAAAAATTGTAGAATCCAACACCCTCATCGATCACTCAACAGTTTGGTCGAGTGTCAAAATATATGTGTGATATTAGCCGTACTAACTCTCCGCTCATCGTGCATCTTCATATCTCAATAGGTATATGATCTAGATCAACTGTTTTTCACGTACCCCTTTTTCTCAAAACCTTTGAAATCTCCTCTTTGGTGATGTGATGAGATTACTCAAAGCTTTAGTGCCGCTCAAAATGTTCAAGTTTGCAGTGCGGGTAGCGCCTACTGCCCCCTCCATTAAAAAGCTTATAGAAGTAACACGTCACCATATGTCTTTTATTTTGGTTTCCTTCAGTAGAAGCCTACCATTGTCATCCTTGATAGATTTTACATTTTCAAGGTCCGTTGTTCTCTTTTTTTCTAACTCTTATAAGCTTGAAATATCTTTTTCCTTATCTTTAGTCTCCAGTCTTTAGTATAACCTTTTAGATGCTTTATTCTAATTACTATTGTAATTGTTTTCTTGATTTCTTCAATGACTCTTTTATGCGTAACATTACTGTCATATTTTCCCTCCTCGATGTTACTTTATACTATAACATGTGAAATACATATATATATGTGTTTTTTTTCCTTAAAATTCTTTTTCACTTCATCCTACTGCCAAACTCCTTTTATTATATCACCATTCCTTATAAAACTCTTAAGACTTCCTTAACCGAATATTAAATATATCGTGTCATTACCTCCCAGACAGTTTCCGCATTTGTTCCTATTCCAGGACTCAGTTTTGATCTCCCACATAATGTCCATACAGCTGAAAAATTCTCCAACGTAACTATTGATTATAAGTTACGACCACCTATAATTGAGTGAAATACATGCACGAGGATAATTGGCAAGTGCCCAACTCTACTCTACATCTTTACGTCACTGCAGCGCACAATCTACAAAATGGAAGCATAGCTAAATTCCACGTGGAAGAGGGGGGGGGCATTACCGGAAAACTAGCACAACTCCACCACCACCACCTCCCCTGTTTTCCCAAGTCACGCACTCTCTCTCTCTCGGAATTTTAAAAACTGCCCTGTTTCATGGATTCAGATTGAGACACTACTGCTCTCTCACATGTGCTTTCCCCATTTCCCTCTTCCAATTCTCAAAAGACTCATCAAAAATACTCTCGAATTCCCCTCTATATAGAAATCCCCATAACCCAGTTCAAATTTTCAAGCCCAAATTCATTCATCAACCATGCCTGAAGATCCCCCCTCCCCCTCCCCCTCTTCTTCCTCCTCCTCCGTTTCTAGTAAATTTTCTTCAACTTGGCTCAAGTTTTTTGTGAAATTTCGTCGAATATTGATCCAATCGGGAAGACCCAGAAAGCAGTTGCAGTTTGAATCCAAAAAACTGCAGTTTGAATCCAAAACAGAGGAGAAAGAGGAAGAGCAGGTGAGGAGAGAGAAAGTTGAAGAGGGTGGTGAAATTGTGATGCAGAAAGCGGTGAAGAATCTTCTGTTTGGGAGGTGGGAGGAGAGAGAAATGGCGGCAGTTGAGATTAAGAGATTGGCGGAGGAAGATGTTAAGATTAGGAAGAATTTGGCTGAGCTCGGAGTTATTCCTCCGTTGGTGGAAATGGCGGATTCCGGCGACTCTTCTCGCGGGCGGTCGGCCATTCAGGCGTTGCTTCAGCTCGCCGACGGTACTTTCACGTAAGTTCTCTAAACTCCCCATTTTGTGATCTGAAATTTTGGTAGATTTTCATTATTAATTACAATAAACTTATTAATTACAATAAAATTTGGATTTTCATTGATAGGATTGATCTCTTCGGTCTGTTTAGTATAATTAATATTCTCTTAAATCTCCAATTCGATGTGTGATACTTGGGTTGGGGCTGCATAATTTGATGAATGACATTTCTTTGGTATCGGCCTGTTCTTTTTAACTCATGATAAGTAATTTATTCAAATATGTATTGACCAATGAATATTAATCGGTGCTGATCAATGCTAATAAAGACTAATTATGGTTGAAATTGTGAGTAAAAATATGACTAAGTGTTGCTAAGTGTTGATTAGTGCTAATGAATACTGATGTGTTGAATTTTAATGATAAATAATTAAGATAAGTTCAAAATTATAGACAGTACTACCTTTCTTTCTAAATTTGTTAGGAAAAATAGCAAACCTAACTTCATAAATACAGTATGGTTCTTTTCTTTCCAATTAAGTGGCTAGAAATTCAATTTCATGGGCCAAAACTCAAATTTGATTGGGTGATTTAATTACACTATTAATTGCTTGGATGATCTTTTTCTACTAATATGGGCCACTAGTGGAAAGTGATCCAATTTTGGGCACAAGTTTGACTAGGCTAGGGTAATGGCGCATTCAGAGAGAAAATTTTATTTATTTTTTACTTTAATTACTCTTTTGGCACAATGTGTTAGGCAGTTGGTAGTAGGGATATGAGTCTCCCATTACCAAATTTAATTTGAAGATTGAAATCAGGAGGATTTTATTGATTACTTTTGAGCCATCAATTAGACTTAGATCATCAATATTCCTTAAAAATTGTCACACATGACCTTAATTATTTTACAATTATTCTTAATTAATAATTACTATGACCTACATCTCAATAATACAATGTTGGGCCCTGAAGTATGTAAGCATGAAACTAAAGATGCCTCATCTTTCCCAATTGTTTTTTGTTTATTTGTTCTTGTCTTGTGCATTGAGATTTTGGAAGTACCCCCAACCCTTTTGAGAATCTCCACCTCAAATATGATTTCACTTGTGCCAATTCAAGATTAGAAAATTTTATCTTCATCTGGATTTTGATTTTATTTTGTTTCATGTCTTTAATTTACAACAACAACTTCCAATTTGAGCCTTGTTTTCGTATGATCTAGGGAGATCCAAGTATAGACAGTCTTACCTCTATAGACATTACTGTTTATATCAAGTTATGTGATAAAAAATTATTAGGATTTAAACTCTGCATGGAAATAACAGATAAATCCATGTGATCAAAAGGATGCTATATGTAAAAACAAATGCTTATATCGAGCCTTTATTTGGATCACCTACATAACCTGACACCTAATGAGTTATGATCATTGATATCAGTCGAATACAAACTTTATTGTTTTTTTTTTGCAGATTAATTTAAACTTTTAGCTTATGCGATAACTCAATATTTGTCAGGAGAAACATTTGACCATATGAACTTAATTTCCAAAACCTCATCATAGTGGTGTCTATATATGCTGGGACTTGTTTATTTGTCATATTTGCTTACCCTTAATCTTTTCAGGAACAAGGCACTCATATTGGAAGCAGGAATCTTATCAAAATTGCCAAAAGACATATACAAAGTGGATGAGTCAACCATCCATGATCTTTCCCAACTACTCCTGTCCATCTCTTCACTATCAAACACCCAATTCCCTCTTAACCCATCATCACTTCTCCCCTTTCTACTTGCCACTCTTCAATCCAAATCAACCACTGACAAATCCAAAGAAGCATGCCTAGGCATCCTCTTCAACCTCTCTTCTGTGTTGGAGAATTCTGGGCCCTTGATCTCCAATCATGTGGAGGACATCCTCCTAGATCTAGTCTCATCATCAAGGGAAGTCTCAGAAAAAGCCCTTGCAACATTGGGGAACTTGGTGGTAACCTTGATGGGTAAAAAGGCCTTGGAAGATAACAATATGGTGCCTGAAAGCTTGATTGATGTGTTAACTTGGGAAGACAAGCCTAAATGTCAAGAACTCTCAGCTTATATACTCATGATCTTAGCCCACCAAAACCCCAAACAGCGCGAAAAGATGGCAAAATTCAGGATAGTTCATGTTCTTCTTGAGGTTGCATTGTTGGGTAGCCCTTTGGCTCAGAAAAGGGCCTTGAAATTGCTCCAATGCTTCAAGGATGAGAGGCAGGTAAAGGTTGGGTCACATTCTGGGCCCCAGACAAGGCGGGTCTCGATCGGATTGGTCGTGAGTGAGAGGGAGACCAATGAAGGGAACAGGTTGATGAAGAAGATGGTGAAGCAAAGTTTGTATAAGAACATGGAGGTGATCACTAGAAGAGCAAATGCTGCTGGGGAGTCTTCTAAGCTTAAGTCCTTGGTTATTAGTTCAAGTTCTAAGAGCTTGCCTTATTAACTTAGGGGATTCTTTGAGAACATTTTATTGTCAATTTTTGGGACTTTGATGTATGCACATAGATGAAAAATATAGTTTGGTTCTCCTACTTGGAGAAAAGAGGCTGGTCAAGTATTGAATCTATTTATTTTACATATATGAGAGTCTACGTACAAAGTATATAGACAATTCTTACAGTAGTTTAAACTTTAAAGCTTGCTTGAATCGTACATTTCGACTTTAAAGTTGAGTTAGCTCAAACATGATGATAAATTGACTCTATCTATTTCTACCCATAAAAACATACAGACAAACACAGGAGAAAATGTCGTATTGATAATAGAAAAACACATAAGAAAATGTCGTATTGATAATAGAAAAAGAAGGAAATAATAGATAGTTGTAGGGTTGTTTGAGTTTATGACGTATTATTTAATCAAATTTGAAGAATTTGTAATATGAAGAACCAAGCACTCAGAGTCATAAATCTAATTTTTGTAGGCAAAGACGTAATCTTAGTCTCTTGTATCTCACCTCACATACACACTGATGAAAAATTTAAAAGAGGCAAGTATCTTTAGATATAGGTTGTGTTCGGTAATAGAGGTTGAAGTAGAGGTTAATGATTTATAGTGATCACAATGTGGTGGATCACTACTTAAAAGTGTTCGGTAAAGTAGTGGATTGAGTAGTGGTTAGAGGTTTATGTAGTATTTTTCAAAAACTAATGAAAGTGGCTTTTAAAAACCTCCACCTAGTGGTTGCATTGCAAATTACATAATTCTTCTTCTTATTTACTAAAAAACTAAATTTACAGAACACATTTATTATAAATCGCTAATTAAATACCTAATTACTAACCACTAATAGATAATAATTAATAACTAATAAAACTATTAACAATTAATAAAATAGTTAACCACTACTAGAACTACTAATTTTACCAAACACGACTGTAGGATATCTTCAGAAGTCAATACCTATTACGTACACCTGGGAGTTCGTACTCCCACATATACGTGGACAAAAAAATGCCATGTAGGATACAAAATAGATTTCAAATTAAAAAAAAAAAATAGAATCCCTACACCCCCCACTACCATCAACGAGCAACCCCACAAAGTAACTGTCAAAGGCAGTTCAGAAGCAAAAATTACTGCACTTCAATATCACTTCTTCTCTCTCTAAATCAGTTCGTGCATCACCAACGCAAGCAACTGCACAGTTTCAAGCAATAATCTCAACATTGAAGAGCATCAAAACTCACTTCAAATCATCCCTGAACCCAGCAACAATGGCATATCAAGATGAAGGCATGCATGCAACAGATGGCAATGAAACCAATAATGCATTGAACGACAACAGTAGGAGACAATCTAGAGTGACAATTACATATAAGCGAAAATCGAGGTAAATGATGCTCTAATTTCTGCTCAAAGTTTTGAAACTAAATACAAATTTGGAGGTTCAGTTGCTTGATTGTGGGGGGTATTGAGGTATCTTGTGAGTTATAAGTTGTAGTTGACATAGTGTATTCGAACATGTGTGGGCGAAAACAAATGTGAACTACATGATAAAGAGTGAATGAATTAGGGTAGTAATTTTTGATCTCAATTTTGAAATTACAGACACCTTTGGATGTTTGGTGACTTGGTTTTGTTGGGGATATTGCCAACATGTGTTGTTGAAAGCGAAAGTGAACCACAATCACAATTATAGTGAACGAATCCTAAAAAACTTTGTGGCCAGTGAACAACAATAGATTAAAAAATGAATGACAGTGAAAAACTACTAAAACTAATACTGTTCACTATTTTTTCTGGGTGAGTTCACTGGGTAATTGAGTAATGTTCATTGTAAATTTTACTTAGTTGACTGAGTAATTCACTGAGTAAGGTTCACTAAGTAACAGTTTTACTCCGTTCATTGAGCAATTGAGGAACGTTCACTGAAAAACATGCTAATTTGGTGCATATGTAAATTTTACTTGGTTCACTATTTACTTTGCATTAGTTAACTGAGGAATTATGGGCAACTAGCTATATATATGACAGCAACTATATCTTGCAGAACATTGGTTAATGAAGCTGAAGGTGAGACACAAGGGAAAGCACACAACAAAGAATCAGAGCCAACTAATACTGATGACCAGATGAGTCAATCTACCAGTGAACTGCCTGCAGATGCAAATCCAAGAGGTAGCCAAACAAGACTATCAACAAAGACAAAGAGAACAGTCACACCTCCAGTGGTAGTGCTACTCCAATATTATGTAGCACAATATAGTTTAAAACCTACGTGCATAGTGCACACAGTGTTCCTAAAGTCCAACTTTTATAATGTGAAACTGCAATAGTTCCTTTTCTATATTCAATACAAGTTTGTGTGCACCTATAGCAATAATATGTTATGTGTAAGTTCACTGAGTAACTAAGAAAAGTTCACTTAGAGTTCAAGCTCACAATTCCACTTTCAAATAAATACTGATCTCTAGTTTTTACATGTATGTTCACTACTTACTTGGTGTTTGTTCACTACTGCATTGAGGAAGGTTCACTATTAAAACTGATTGGGGATAAACCTGAGTACACCATAGAATTGCACCCAAAAACCTAAGTGAGTTCACTAACTAATCAAGAAAAGTTCACTCAGTATTTAAACTCACAATTCCACTATAAATAAATGTAGAAATTTGGTTTTTATGTGTAAGTTCACTACTTACTTGATATTTGTACACTAATGTATTGAGCAATGTTACCTATAAAAACTTATTGGTGTTACACCTAAACCAGCAATACCTTGCACGAACATCCACGATGTCCATTAATTATCGATGTTATCCAATATGATGTACAATCATCTTCCATAATTCAAGATTAAACTATACCACACAAAGCTATACAAATCACTGCACTGACCACTCTAGTTCATTGTACAACTTCATATAGTTCACTTAGTCCATCAATTACAAAAAAAAAAATAATAGAATATGATTAAATTATGAAGAATATATGAAGCAACCATAAAGAATAAACAATCACGACAGTCATAGTGAACAAGGTCATCTAGTTCATTAAGATGATATTGTTTATTCACAATGATACTCCACGTAGCTCACGTTACTATGATCAAATTTGTCAATTATGATATGCAACTTATTAACTTGGATGCTTACCAATACATCAACTAAAATATAATTGGTCACTAATTATGAACTCTATCAAAACATGGACTAAATAAAAGCAAAAGACTCGATGAACTACTTCCATTTACACTCCGAAAAGTGAACATTATTCAGACAATTTAGTTCACTATCGACTCTCACTCACAAAGAAACGACCCCAAAAATACAGAAATTTTAGGACAAATATAACGAAACATGTTAACATAATTATGAGCACTTAGAGTCCCAACCAATTGAAAACTTACGAAGGTTTGTCCAATAAATATGTAACTAGAAATAAACACATGACAGAACACCCAAAAAAAAAAAAAACTGAGTAAATAACATCTAGAATAGTCAAATATAGAATTGTTCACTATTCATATTCAAAATGTTCATTACAATGTCAAAAGAGAATTCAATATACATTAACAATGTGAAAACGCTGCCATGAATAACAATTTCAGACAAAGACCTTATAGAACTAGATATAATTTAGGCTATAACATACACCCCAAAGAAAACTTATAAACAAAAAATAATAAGAGTGAACATCAACATTGAAATACTCTGCACTAGCACTTCCAGTGGTCATCATTAGGAGTAGCATCTACAAGAAACTCATCAGTAGGGAGTTGTTGTACCACTGCCGGAGTTGCGATAGGCATAAACCCTGTACTACTATTAGATGAATGTGAATAATAAGACGAGTGTAAATACGACGTGGAAATGAACCCTACATAAAAATGAAAACCCACAATGAGTCAATTACAAAATTCACTATACTATTCAATGTTGTTCATTGAAAAACTTAAAGTTGAACACCCACTTAAAATGTCCTATACAAACATGACCAAACAAATAAATGTAAATGAACCAAAATGTGTACCTCACCCAAAAAAGCAGTGAATAGTAGAAGTTTTATAGTGCACCTCTATACTCTATGTATTTTGAATACCATGCAGGTTCTATAGTGAACCTTCATCAACTCCATAGTGAACTAATGCAAGATAAATACTCAACATGCAGATATACCAAACAGCACAATATTTCATAATGTCTTTACTGAGTGAGGTTTTAAAGTGAACCTTCCTGAAAACCTCAGTGAAGTAATGCACAGTAACTAGTGAACCCACAGACATTTACATATACACAATGAACCTCCCTCAAACTTTAATTATCTACGTACGAATCAAACTTTTGGCAACTGTATGTTCTTCAACTTCATCTTCTCTACCTTCCACAATGTTGGAGTCCATTTTATTATTCGGATTTCACACAATGCTTGCTAAAATATATCATACAAACGAAAAGACTGATGCAGCAACCCAATTACACAATTGCATGAACAGAGGAAGTCACAGATTGGTTGATAACAGAGCCCACTTGCATTAACCCACAAGAAACTGTGATCACACACACTGGAAGTCGGTGCTTGCTAATTTTTAGAGCTTCCTATACATACAGTACCTCCAAATCCAATAAACGATTCCTCCAATAGACAAGTACCTGATGTCAAAACCTGTTTTGCAAAACCCATGCCAGCTTCACGGAGAGCATGTTTCTGGGTATGGAGATTTCCGTTCACTGAAGGCCTTGTTTCTGGGTATGGCAGCAAGCTCCAGAATTCTGGGTATGGCGGCAATTCTTGATAATGTATCGTCAACAATGGAAGTTCTTGATCGCTTAGTCACAAAATCCACTTGCATCAACCCAAAAATCAGATACTGCTAATATGGAGAATTGATGAAACTGTAGGAGTAACCACCCATTCGATTTTTTTAATTATTTTTTGAGTTTAAAATATAATTTTAAAAAAAGGTGCTGATGTGGCAGATACACATGTTGCTGACATGGCTCGGGAGCATAAACTCCTGGGTGTATATAATAAAATGCATTCAGAAGTATAACATACATTTTTCTGGGCGTAATTCTCCAAGGATGACGGAAGATTGCTGGCCGTAGATGCTTCCGCCATTTTTGCTGCGATGATGAGAGGGTCCGAGTAGTGTTCGAGTTCCAGCCTTAGAACTGGAGAGAGAAGCCTTTTCGTAGAACATTCATGGCGGAGAGTTTATTGGGACCCTTTTTATATACCCATCTTCACGTTCCCCATAATCATCATCATAACAATCGTACTACTACTACTACTACTACTACTACTTGTAGACTTGAAATCAAATCGCTCTCTTATTCTCCATCGCTAATGGCTTCCTCTCAATCTTCAGAAGTTTCCTCTTCTCCTTCACCTTCTCTCCTTGTCTTCTCAGGTATTTTCTCTCTCTTTTTCGCTCTATGTCATCTGGTTGTTTTGTGTTCTAGGTGGGCGGTGAGATGTTTAGTTTAATGCAAGGTTGGGAATTGAACATTTGATTTGTGTTTAGGTGAATGCTTCAATTATTTGTGGATTGATTTGATTCTGAGATAATTTGATTGTTTCGGGCTGACAAGGTTAAGATAGAGACATTTGGCTGGTAATGATGTCATGGTGTTTTCTGGAGCTTTGTTTACTTTATTGATCTTTGCAGCAGATAATTAGTGGCAATTTGAATCACATTGTTGTCTTGGGAAAGAATGTAGGAGTGGATTGGTTCTAGGATTAGGGATTGAGGGAGGGATCTCAAAAGGCTTAACTTAGCATGAATAATTGTTTAGGGTTTGAAAAGCCAGGTACCACATTGTCTAAAAACACAGAAAACAAGAGATGAATTAAATAAAGACTTTTGATCATGCTTTGAGATTCTCTCAGTGTGTGTATCAGTTGCATTGGATTGATGGAGCTCAAGAGTTATTTGGACACATAGAATTCTTAGCTTGTGCGCTGAAAATGGAGGATATGGGACGTACAATGTGAAATTCAGTGGAGGTTCATAATTGACATTGGGAGCCCATTTACTTTTATTTTGTTATAATTTAGGAAGGTTGTTATATGAGTGATGTAATAATGTTAGTCAGTTGATTCAGGTCTCTGCCCTATGTTTCTAAGGTTGGTGGTTAATGGATTTTAAGGTTACGAAATCAAGTATCCAACATTTAGAGTTGGCAATCAACAAAGTCCATTGGGAAGATATTGTGTATTTTCATACATTCAAAGTTTGAAGGCGTTCATTTCCCGTAAATTTCTTACTCATTTGGTTTGGTATAGGAGGCACTGCCTTTAATGGGGTTGTGGAAGAGCTAAAGAAACTCACTACTCGGGTTGCGCATGTTCTCCCAGTGTCTGATGATGGAGGAAGCACAGCTGAAATTGTTCGTGTGCTCGGTAAGTTGTTACAAGTGTTCAATGCTGTGGTTCAAAATTAGACTTCGAGGCCATATTTGGCATATAATGTGAACTACAATGACAGCACCATTAGTGTGGATATGTGAACTACAACAACATGATTCTTATTAGTTTAGGTTCACAAGATTAGCTTTATGAATGTTACAACTTTGGAGGGTGGAGAGAAAGAAGGTTGCTTATTCTCTTTTCCCTAACCCGGGGCCAATTTGTATGCTTCCTTGTCTCCTTTCTCTGTAGTTTTTAGTTTTTGTACGAGGTTTAATGCATTCTAGATTTGGCATTTGCCATCCTCACTTCTAATTTTTAACTTTGCCATCCTGTTAGTTGCTTTTCCCTCTTCAGAGATTCTATTTTCCAAGTCGGCATAGATGGTTTACTTTGCTTTGACATTTCTTGGATCCTGTCATTTGACAACCATGCTTTTCTGCTTACTCTATGGCACCTTGTGACTCCCAGAACTTCCTGACAGAAATGCTCTGGTACTGCCTTTCATGTTATTTCCATCGCCATCACCCTGTGTGCTAAGCTTCTCTCATAATGTTGATGCATTTTCATCTGCCGAATTCCATTGCCTAATCCTCTTCAAGATACATTTGCATTTTAGAGATTAATTGATGTTAAATCTTGCTTGTTAAATAATAAGATTCTGTATTTCGTTTGCTCTTGCATATTTGCTGCTACTCGAAGCATCTTATCACCAATAGTAAGACTAAAGTAGTGTAGCTGATATTTTGTAGGTGGTCCAGCAGTTGGAGACATAAGATCAAGATGTTTAAGGCTCGCAGACCAAAGTACTGCAGAAGCTGTTGCTGTTAAACGAATGTTAGGTCATCGATTGCCCCTACCAGCAAAAGAGGCAAAATCAGAATGGTATGGTGGATTATTGTTCGGCTGAAGTATCGGATTCACTGCATTTTGTTTCTGTTGCTGTTACTTTTTATTTCTTTTTGCACCACCTCTATCCCATAAGAGTATTTAGAATTCCCTTCTGTGGACGGCCAAATCTTTTGTCTTGTGTATTTTATTATCAACAAAAAGTAACATCATGTGTATAAAAGTAGAGGGAGGACGGAGCATTAAATAGTTCTCCTTTAATTTTTTTTAGTTTTCCAAAGTCTAACAAGTTTCATGGGACAAAGGGAGGATTTAACTTTTTGGATGCATTATTGTTAAAGGGGAACAAGACGCTACACTGCTTTGTAATATCTTTGCCAATAGTATCTCTTGCTAGCTTCAGTAATGATTCCTTCGTTGGGAGATGCAAACAAAGACGATTTTTTGTTTCCTAGTAAGCATTACTATCTCAGTTGAATCTTCTCAGTTCCTGCATTAGGTAATCTTAGACCCTAGTCTGCTTACAATTCAGTGCATAAGATCATAGCCTTCCTTGTTACCTCTGTTATGTCTTCATCATCAACATTTCTTGTGCTTGCTAACATTTTGGAACTGAGGCTTGGGGTGACATTCATAGGTTGTTTTTTCATTGGTCTTTCTGTGAAGTAGTTTTGCAACTGAGTATAAACTCTATTATGCCACTCTTGCCTGTCCTCTTTGTACTTTCTGTGAAGTTGTGGCAGTCAATCGTTTTTGAATTTAGGGTCTGTCTAAACCAATCTCTCTATAATTTTGCAATTTAGGGCTAAGCTCCTACCCAGCACCTGGATGGGACCCTTGGGTTATGAATTTGATTTTCTTATCAGTCTTACTCCTCAATGATCTCATAACTTGCTAGGTGATTTTCACTGGGTTTCTCTTTTAGCATTATTCTGAAATGATCTCATGTATTTGCTAGGTGCTTCTGTAATGGGAGTATTGAATATGCTCAGTTAAGAATTTGACAGGTATGACATTGTTGAAGGGGAGCACCCTCTTTGGGAGGAAATATCAATTCCATACCGGGAAACAATTCGAGCTTTTTTAGTTTACTTTCAGCAGCAGGTATACAATTAAAAGCCCAGAACCATGAAATCTCCTTATAAGTCTGTTTTGACCTTAGAGGCTGGCAGTGTCCTTTCCCCAGCATATTGTCCATAAATATCGGTTGTTCTGCATCCTATTTTTAGAACAAATTTCCGTTACATTTGATACCTGACTATTTGGTTTGATAACCTGCGCCTTCTTCTGGAATTAAAGGAAACAGCTTTCACGATAAATATCCAAGTGAGACAGAGTAGTGTAACAAGCCAAGAGAGAATAATGGTGTCTTGGTGTTAGGGTACTGTGATGTTAATGGACTCTTGTGCTTCATCCCATTGACTAAAGTAATCCTTCCCTTTACATATGTTTGACATTTGAATGATATTCAGATAGAAGGATGTTCTAATTTCTAAAAGTGATAGTTACCTGATCTCAATATCAATGCTAATCATAGCAATGATTTTAATACTAGCCTTGCTGATGATGATGACATTAGAAGTAACAATGAGTAAAAAGCTACCATCTTAGAACTGATAGCATATCTTTCTCTGCGCTAATATGTTCCACCAACATGTCATGTCCCTTGCCATGCTCAATCATCCATCGTTTGTTGTATCCTTTTATGTGCTTATGTTGATGTTGTGCCCCTCTGGTGCACAAAACATTGCTTTGTTTTTCTTCTTTTCGATTAAATCAATCCTGTTATCATCCATGAGGGCAAGGTGCTGCTTTTCTTTCTTTTCTTTTTTTTTCTTTTTCCTTTCCTCATTTTCATGTTTGGGAAGGTTTGTTGTGTACCATAGGTTAATTACCAAGGGGTTCTTTTTTTTCCTTTCCTGGGTTTAGTTTTTCCGTGTTTGGGGGGAGTGGAGGGGTTGAAAAGCAGGGAAACCTGCCTCTCCCAAATGCCCTTAGCGGGATTCAACATTCGAGCTAAGGACATCAGTTTTGGAATGTTAGTTGAATCTCTTTCTGTATCTGTGTCACTGTTTGTTTGTACGTGTTCTCTCTCTCTCTCTAGCTTCAATTGTTTTTCGGTTTTTTTTTTGAGGTTGGGGGGAGGGGGGGGGGGAAGAGCATGTATGATTGACTACTACTTTCATTTCTGTGCGATATCACCGTCTGAGCAACTTTTTCCAACTAACGAAACTTATTTGGATGATTTATTTATGCAGTCAATAGTTTGTGTTCTGATTTCACAAAGTTGTTCTTTTGAAACAGATTTCTGTCTTTTCATGCAGATTCTCATGAGAGCTCAAGAAAAGTTTTGTTTCAGCAATGGCAGGTGTATTTGTCTTTCATTAAATACTTGAGGTCCATCGTGTTGAATCATATTCATAGGGCCTGGATACTATATTATAGAAGGTGGATATTGACAGTGGTGATTGCAAGTGGCAGATAATTAATCCTCTTCAGGTCAAAACATGGCAGCATAATATGCTGATCACCTTAAAATGAGATGCTTACGATTAGTTACTCTGTAGATGAAGGATGTTTTGAGGAAATTGGTCTCCTAAAAATCCTATCCACGTAGTGTTCTGTAAAATGATGTCTTCTATTTTTTAGAAAAGGGGTTCTTTGTATGTTTCTTCTTTTTGTTAATTGTTTAAATTTGGTTGATAATTGATCAATATTTGGCTGCCCTTATTTCAGTAGCAACTGTTAAAACATGCATATGTAGGGACATTGGATTACTTGAATGATGCATGGAAGTATCTACAATCAATTTTATCCATCATTGTATGAGTTGCCTTTTTATACAAGTAGACAGTATTTTTATTTGCCGTCTTGAATGCTATACTCTAGATTCTCTGCTCCGATGCAATTCTTCGGTGACTGCCATCACTAAGCAATCTGATGGTTTTGAACATAACTTGCTGGCCTTTGACATAAGATTTGAAGATCGTAAGAAGGGCAGCAGAAAGTCCAAAGTGGATTTACACTGTGCTATATAACATTTTGAAAGAAACGCGAAGTCAATAATGGATTAGAGTGACATGTCCACGAAATCTCCTTTTTGCATATAGATACTATTATTATTGGCTTTTATAAACGTTGGAAAATTTTTCCTATATAATAAATCTAAGTCTCAGTAATTAGCAAATCGAGATCTTAATTTTTGGACTAATCTGTTTTATCTTTTTCTGCAGCATTGGAAATTTTTTCTTTGCTGGAGCTCGTACATTCTTTCAGTCACTAGAAGCTGCAATATTTTTATTTTCACGTGTTTCAGATATTCCTAAAGAAAGTCTTGTTCTCCCGGTTATTTCCACCAATGACAGACTGACTTTAGGATGTGAGCTGTGGGTATGAATCTCAATTTACCTATTCTAGCAATTTATGCGCCATAGTGCTTGTGAAGCTATATACTTCACTCATTGCCACAATCTGTTATTTTTTTACAGGAGGATGTCTGAACATATAACTGATATATGTGAAATTTCCTTTTTGTGCATGCATGCAAGCAAATTTTTTTGGGGCGCGGGGCCGGCGCCCGGTTGGGGGCAGGAGGTTGGTTGAGATGGTGATGTGAATCTTGTGGTGAATCCAGGAGTTTCGAACAATGGTGTTCATATTTATGCCACTGCCAGTCACTAGAGCCAAAATAAACTGCCCAAATCAAGGCCAGATGTGAGTTAAGAGAGAGAAGGTTTTCAGCTACTGGGGCTGGGGCTGGGGTTTTGGGGGCATGAAGATTTTTGTAATTGCCCATATTGTGCGTGGGCGGCACCCTCTTGATGTCAATCACTCTATCTCATGCAATTTTTTGTATACTCATCCAAACAAACATAAAAGGTGCAAAGTACTCATCACAATTTTGCTTGCCCATCACAATTTTGCTTGGTTTAGATGAAGCATATTGGCCACTTGTTATTATCATTGAAAGAGGATGACTTGCTCCCAATTCTATAGTCTTAATGAATGAACTTGATTCCTTGTGGATGAGGTTGCCTTCATCTTTGTGGTTCTTGGGTGACGGGAAAGCATGTAGCTTGTACTGTGCTTTTTGATTGATCTTAACATTTTGCTTTGTATAGAAATTTTGATATTCTGAAACGGTGCTAAATTTGTTATTAGGATGGACGTATTATTCGCGGTCAGAACGAAATCTCCCATCCAACCAATGGATCGGGCCCTATCAACAAGGTATTGTGTTCACTTTTCAGAATGTCTTTTTGCTGTGTAGACTAATCAGAATTCAGCTTTCAGGTTGTATCTTTATAGTTGCCTTACATTCTTGTTCTCAGAAAATTAGCAAGTTTCTGTAACATATGCTAAACAGCTAGCAACTATGTTCACATGCTTTTTCTCTCTGCACAAGTCATTTGTGTCAACCGTTTCATCAATGAACTACATTTCAACCACACTTGTTTTGGTACAACCTTTTATTTTAGCAATCCTGGCTCTTTAGCTCTTGTTTTTCCAATTTATTGGGCAAAGTTCCAGATATGTTTGCTTTCATGCTCTGAGCAGAATATACAACATCAAAATTGGTCTTCGTAAAATTGTCATCAGAATGCTGATTTGAAAATTGGATCTCATGTAATTATCTAAGCTAAGTGAATTGCCCTTCTAAATGCTTTGAGAAAGAACAAAATCACCATATTTCTTGATCTAGTGTTGGTGCTGCACTGTCAGCTATGTGCAAGTAACTGAGCAGAAATTCATTACCGAGAAGTCAGAGTCCCTTGAGAATCTGTGCTTCAGGGCAGCAATAGAGGATTGAATATTTGGCACAACTGTCTGTACAATGTGATCATCTGAATCAGTTTGAATTAATTCTTATGGTTTAAAAAATCTGAAAATATTTTGGTAATTGGATTAAAACAAAGTCCAATGAAAATTAGTTTCATATTTGAAATAATTGCCAAATTCTTACTTTTCAGCTTTTGGTCTTTTGTGAATAGTGTAAAGGTTCTGGCCAAGTGCTTCCTTCAAGAATAAAGCGGGTTTTCTACATGTCAAGTGAAGGATGTAATTTATTGCATGAGGTAATTGTCACTTCTTTTATCTTTTTTCGGATGTCTGCTTGTGAAAAGTGATACCTTTGTTGGAGCATGGTGATGCACGTTGCTATGATATATCCCGTTTCTATATTAATATTTTTCTGAAGCCGTTCGGCTCTTTGTCCCTTCCCACACTACCACCCTAAATAAAAAGAGGAGAAAAGGGTCTTGACCCATCATCCATGTACTTGATACTGTTGTCTCCGTGCAATAAACATGAAACTGGCTTTTCATTTTCATCCTACGTTCAGCCTAAAGCAGATATCTCTTTTGAGGGAGCGATTGTATGTAATGCTAAATGTGATATCAACCTGGTATTTGAGCAGGTCTTCCCTACGCCCAATCCAGTTGTCTTGGACCAGCTACGAAGCGTTGACTGCATTATCTATGCCATGGGTTCCCTTTTTACTTCTATATGCCCTTCACTGGTAATTATCTTGATCATCACATGAACGCGAGCGTCTCATTTTTGGCTTCCTTGTCACTACTTACCTGGAATTTCTGAACTCCTAGTTAGTATGCATTAAAAAGTAGTTCATGATCATGCAAGTATGGTGAAAATTGGAACTCCTGCTTCATATTACCTAGCAATTTCATGTTTGTGTCTTCCTGAAAGCATCAAGACATCCTACATTTTTGCTGGTTTTTGGTAATCTGGTTGCTGTGGTGGATTAGATGCTTTGCTTCAGTTTGCTTGGCACTTAAACTGTAGTTCGAAGTTGGAACAATACATGTAATCTTTTGAATAGCCCATTTTGCTCTTTTTCTCTTTGCTTTTTTGGGTAGATATTCAAGCCCCTCAAGTGTCGCACATGTTTTCTGTAGTATTGCTTCTATCCTGCACCAAAACCTATTGGTCATCATGCTATCCCTAGGCTCCTTATACCAAAAATTTCGTTTCTATTGGCTATTATTCAGGGTCTATGGCATCTGGGGCATCAGTTGTAGATGGAAATGATACATATCTGCTCTAAATGATGGGGGACCATTAGGTGTTCAGATGCTAGGCTAAAGGACCAGAATGAAGAACTTTTGGGAGAAATGTAAAGAAAAAGATATTCTGCTTTAAAGGGGAAGGGGAAATGGAGTCAAGAGAAACTGAGGGAAGAGGGAGAGGAGAGGAGAGGAAAAGAATTGAGATAGAAGCCTCACGCAGTTCTAGCCTTAGCAAGGTAGTTGGTTTAGATTCAGGTAAGTGACAAGGGTTATCACTTATCTGGTAAATGATTTTTGGATGACTCTTGCTGTCTCTCAGGGGTATCAGTCTTGCCATCTTGTGATCCTGCTGCTCAAGTGTGCAAGGTCGAAATTTAAGAAGAAATAGGGCGGTGCTAGTTACTCAGTGTTCTCAACAAATGATGAGAGAAGCTTTGCAAATTAGAGAGGAAGAATGATAAGCTCCCAGTTGATACTAGAATGTCCTACACAAGCAAGTGAACTGGCCTATTATAATCATGTATCATCAAAACTAATGAACGAGCGATAGACTGATAGAATAAAGCACAAGTCCCAAAGGGCTGGCAAAAACAGTATGACAAATGAATAAATGATCTGTCTTTTTGGGGGGGGGGGTGTTCCTTTTGGTTTTGTGTTCCATCCATGGATTTACAATGTGGCTGATGCGCGATGAAACGGCCGCATTGGAAACGTTTTTGAGTTGACCAAACTTCATTTTTGCGTGATATGGAACGCAATTTCCGCATTAAACTATTTTCAAGATCGCGACCGAAACCGCAATCTTGACCAAAACTGCATTTTGAATCCTTGGTACTTCCATCCAGTGTCAATTACTTGGGGTGGCACATCCGTTCTTTTGCCCTGGTTTAATTTAAGCCATCTTGATATTTGTTCCTTTAGGTGTGAAGTTATATATTGCTTGCTGAGTCTATCTCATGCATCAGCTTCATCTTCCGAACTTTTTCATGGGCTAATTACTATGGGAGGAGACACCGAACTATCAACCTAATCAACCACCACGATAGCAAGTGGAACATATAGTGTCTATCTGCATGAGTATCAAGATTCCTATGTTTATTAGCTATATTGTGGTTTTTTCCCTGATGTTTACTTAACATTGATTCTTATTGCTTTTTGGTTGAGAATCATTCCAGTTCCTGTTCCGTCATGTTCTTGTCACCGTGTACACTATTGCAATTATTCTGTTCGTGTCACACCTCCTACCTATAAGCTCTTTAATACTGGGCTATAATATTTCTCAGGTATTAGCCGAAATCGGAGAAACAATTGCTTCAAGGAATTGTTCAAAGGTACTTTTCTTTCAGTTTGACGTTCTCCAAATTGCCTTCGTGTTTTTTGTCCTTGTGCAAGAACCAATTGTTGAAGTTGACTGTGTTCTCTGACTTTTACATCGGAGCATTTGCAGTGCCTCCTTAAGCTATTAGCTAGATTGCATCTTGTGGAGTTTATTGGCAGTTTATGGCAGCACTGAACTGTTGCTTTGGATGTGAATGTCTCGATATTGTTGTCCCGATGCAGATACTTTTGTTGAATGGTTCACATGATCGAGAAACGAGTGGATTCTCTGCTTCATGCTTTGTGACTGCAATCACAGATGCTCTTAATAGAACATATGGAAATCCGAGCAATAGTCTCTCCAACCCTGTAAGTGAATCTGTCAGGAGCACTTTTTTATCCTCTCTTACTTTGGTGTATTGCTGGCATCTCAACTGGTGTTTTCAGTGATTACGTGTATTTGTCAGCTTACATATAATCCTTAGCGGGTTAGAGCATGATTCATCTAGAAGTAACAATTGAAAGTGCTTCTAGAGGTAACGACTGAAATATTTATTTCTTTTATGTAGCCTGATAAGTACGTCAACACCATTTTCGTACCAAGAAACAGTGAAATTCCAGCGGATTTGGATGCCTTAAGGAGCCAGGGAATCTGTGTTGTGGTAAGCAGCCATTTATGTTAAAGCATTTTAGATGGCATGGCTATGACATTTGCAGTATCCAGGCTCATGACCTCTCTAAGGGGTTCTTGTTGCATACCCTACAACCCGCCAAACTCCAACGCCAACCAAAAGAAAAATGAGAAATTGAGAGACCAAAAAAAAAAAAAAAAAACAGAAAAAGAAAAAGACAGAAAAAGCCCGGAAGAGCAACGAGATTATTTTTTCAGTGAGTGATTATGTTCATTTAGATTCATACTCTGTCCCGTGGTCCGTCTATCCTAATTTGCGTGATAATATTTTAGCACTTCCATAAAATCTAGGCGAGTGTAGGCTAGGACATTTTGGTATTTACTGATATACCAATTTGCTTGAAACAGCTTTCCCATTATGCTGCTTGATCCCTGTCCTCTCTTTTTTGCAGATCACCGTTGATTCTGTTCATGATCCCAAAGCTGGTATTTTCTTCGACCCCAAGTCGCTAATACAAACCTTGGAAGATTTTCTAAAGAGGGAGCTAGAGTGCTTATGCGATGGGATCATGGGAAAGCATTTCTGAGGGGGGCATTCATAATTGTAAGCATCATTTGGCTTATTTTCATTGAGCTTTGTGAACATGAACGTGCTATACATGTTTCAGACCTATGCTGATATATATATATATATATATATTTTTCATTTTGTTCATGAACAGGGAGGTCCAAAGGCATCATTTGATGAAGCTTTGAGTCGATTCTTTTCTACATTTAAAGGCAGATCATCCACAAAATAGGGCGTGGATTCTTGCTCTTGTGCTTCACTGGTTATTCTGCCCAGTAAGGTAAGTTTGCCTGCAATACAGACTGACAGATTCCACCATGTGTGTTGTCCTCTGCTCTATTGTACTCTTCAAGATGGCTAACGGCAAGACCCAGACAGTGAATTTGCAACTAGTAGTAGGTTTTACTGTGAATGTTGAGCTACTCTATCAAATTTAGTTGCAACACTATGTCTTCTAGGATTGAAATCAATTGTGTTTTCAACCCGCTCGGGGCGGGGGGGGGGGGGGAAGAGCATTCATAGCAAATTCATGCAGCATTTACAATGAAGATTTGAATATGCATGCATATGTTCGGAGTGTAACAAACACCACACCTTCACAAATAGGAGGGTTTCGGCTTTTGCGCCTCTCTTTATAAAAATTCATTTTATATAAACAAAGATGAAAGCTCTAGAGTCTAGACTTCCATGCTTTATCCCCTTGGTAACAACCTCCAATTGAGCAGCCTATGTTTCAAGAATTTGTGTAGGTGACAGAGTTCTTGAATTTCATTTATTCTCCCTATTAAGCTAATGTATGGATCCCTGTCGCCATGTTTTGGTGATAGAATTCATAAATTGTTACCAAATAAATATTAGTATTTTTATGTTAAAAATTAATGTCCAAGAAAATTCATATATCATCACTGTCAACAGACTAATGATTGATTTATTGACATCAAAAGAAGAAGAAAAACCAATAATTGATTTTCATGAAAATGAAAGTCAACAGTCTAGGTGTTGAAGCTCAACTGCTCATGCACATCCACCCAATTTGTAACTGGTCCAAAATAACCCACAACTTCATGCCTACAGCGGATTGCCACTTAATTCCCACATACAAAAAGTTCATGCTTGAATTTTTGCTCATTTTTATTTGCGTGAAAACCCAGAAATAAAATAGCAATTTTGCAAGAGGATCCATTAATATAAACATACAACTTTATTATTCAATACAACTATTGTGCCCTCTATTGAATCGTATTTCCCAATCCATACTTAATCTCCCACCACTAAATAAATGGAATCACAACTCCAGTCTCCAACATGTTCCAACTCGTCAATTCAGCCAAAATTTTATTTAAAAATTCCCATTCTCAGCTTGAGACTTGTACATACATAAACTTTTCAACTAGGTTAAACTTTATTAGAGTAGATGATTTCTACTAATGCATTATGAATATCATGTCATGGGTACATTTGATGTGCAAGGTCAAGACTCTTCCTGTCCTAGTTGCAAGCTAGCTAGGATACGCAATGGGGCAGCACCAAATCAAGTGATATCCAATATTGAAGAAATTATCAAGTCATTTCAGAATTTTCCAACTCAGTTAAGTCCAAAGTAGTTCGTTGTCTACCTTCAACATTTTTGCCCCCCTCTTTATGGGTTTGTTTGGATCCGTTCATTTGTCACAACTCACAAGAAAATGAATGAAAATGGGACAAGACTAGCTTGTGGAATTCCATGCCATGCATTTGTCACTTTCTCCCTCTTCTCTCAAGCCTTCCAAACACTACCTACATGCAGCGACCAATTAATCACAACTTAATATGAAAGAGATCCCAATAAGTGTTATGGATCTTCCATTGCTAAAAACTAGTAAGCTAGGTTAACGTTTCGAATTATAAATGTCACTAAATTTATAACACCCAAAGTCACAAATTTACCCTCTTTGTTTTACCAAATACCGTAAAATGAGAAAATTATTTTTCAAAAAAATAATTTTCACCCCTACCAAACACACCTAAGTAGCGAACGTATCTGGAATTTGACATGAGCTAAGTTCTTTTCGAACTTTTTTCTATATCTTTTTTTATGAGACAATACTATGTACACATAGCATTTAGACTTGACGATGGATCGAATACAGACTAATTGGGTTAGAATTTTACAACTTCAACTGAAGTCACCCATAAATCTCGTGAATCAAGTAGAATTGGCGGAGGGCCTTAATTGGATTCTTGGATTACCTCAAATTGATTCGTATTTGTACTCATTGAACCACTGGAATCTCATTCGATGGCTTGAAAATACCCTCTTCTTTTAACCTAACATTCAATAATCCGATAAAAGTAAGTTCATTAGTTTCTTTAATTTGGAAACATATGATAAAGAAACAAACATGTATGTTTGGCCACCACTATTATATAAAAGCCTAGAGATTAGATTTTAGGTATTGATCAAGTAGAATTTAATTTAATTTAATTGGTGTAGGATATATGGTAGCAATAATAATGACAAAAGGGGACAATAGAAAGGAGATGAGGGTGAACATCATTTTTCTACACAATTGGCATAGCCCTAGTTAAGGGCACGTGTAGAAGAAGGCTCAAGCAAGAAATTATATTGTGGCCTGGCTTTTTGTTATAAAACCTGCCCAACTTGGGTGCTTAATTTCATTAAGATAGGCCCCCAAATCCACCAACTAGGTAGGCCCCCCCTCCATTTGCTGGTGGAATTAACAACAGCCCCACACTGCACAACTCATCTTTCTATCCACATTGAGATCGTGCTTGGACGTCTATCATCTCTTGAATTATGCATATATTCATAATTAAGCCGCCATGCAACTTTATTTTGTTTGGTCCACCCCCTCCCTCCAATTTCATCCCCCTCAGCAACACAGCTCGGTTCAAGTAGTTTTGACAGTTGATGTTTGTTTCCATTAATTAAATAAGGTATCGAATTTGAGTCATGTGAATGGACCAGATCTGTGATTCCAGAGCTCTAACGATTTATGAACTAATGATAACTCGACTCTGATAACAGATGCCTGAATTAGCGGTTATATGATTTGAACTTGACGTTGTCCAACTCCTTTAATTAGTTTGGTTGGGGTAGTTTTGTAAGCAAGCAATTGATTACTTGCGCTAGGCTGAGCAAACAAGCAATCCAAAAGATTGGTGGATCTCAAAAAAGATATAGATTTAAAACAGAAAAGGAACATTAATTATTGGAGTTCTTGAAATATTTTAGAATATTTATCATATTACACTTTGAGATTATATAACCATTTTCCAAAATGTATTAAAATTTTTAGGGTTGATAATGTTATAAAGATTTAGGATACTCGAAGGACATATTGTTTAATCGAAAAGACAATGCTGTCCACGTAACTTCCCTTCATGTAGCTAACTTCATCAATGTTTTAGCTACACAACCCTTTCATCGGTGGCTAGTGAACTGTAACTTTCTTATTCTTAACGATATCATAGGATGCCCCTCTCTCCCTTCAATTTTTACCCCTTTTTTTAAATATGAACTATAAGGTGCAAGCTCTCCTGATCCCCGATTTTAAGGTTTTATTCTTAATAGTTTTATAATATCAACGATTATAACAAAAACTGGTCAATCGATGAGTATATAACATAATCTGCAAAATAGAAGATAGAGAATTTTTTAAAAAATCGTTGTGTTCAATGTTAGTGATGACTTAGGGGTAGTCAAGCGGGGCCAATGCATGAGGCCACTGTAATTCTGTATTGATCTGATGCAGTTGCCTTATCCAAATTGTCTTTGATATAACGAAATTATTTGATATCTTATATTGTTTATTATAACAAGAAATTCTAGTGCCCTTTATGCTTCCAAAAGTAAAGTGTAATTTATAGTAAGCATCAATTATCCAAATAAAAAAAGTTTCAATTCCAATGAGCCCCCACTCACCTAATCATATAATCATTTACCTTATCTTGAAAATTATTTGCCAATCCTTTTATTTTGACCATAAAAAATTGGGTGGGAAAGGGTGATACCCTTTGTTTTTTTTTTTTTTTTTTTTTTAAAATTAAGATTTGATTGATTAGCCTTTAATTTGTTCTAGTAAGAATCCTTGTCAAAGAAGCAAGCTATGTAACTTTATTTCAAAGTAAGCCAGGCTCATCAATCTGGACTAAGATAATTGCATACGGTAAAGTCTTAAATCAAGAGTCATTTTCAACAAATCAATAATGTCTTCGTTAAAATCTGACTCGACACACACACACATACACACAGTGTGCGCGAGAACGTAATTTAGTTAAATCATCAATGGATAGCCACTAATGCTTTTTGTGCAAAAGGAACAAATCTTCTGTTAATTGAAATCGACTGAGGTCTTAGATATATTAAGTTTTACCGATTTTCTCTCCTCCTTCCCGTTGACTATGTTACTATGTATGATTCGTTTACAGATGTAAACACAACCAACAAAAACCGAAAACGGGCAAAATCTGACATGAAATCAAATTTGACATTTGCAGCTCAAGTAAAGTCGCCCGATCGAGTCAAGGGATAATTCACGAACTTTTGCTTCGTAAACCTCCATGGCATAGTTGCTGTGGAACTTTTGGTTCGTGATTTCCTATAAAACTCTGCTGAAATTGTATTTAGTTTCATTTAATTTAACCAATAAAATTTTTTAGAGTCAATATTAACTCATAGATTCTGGTGGATTTACATATGCCTTTATATCTTCTTTTTTTTCGAAAGGGAAAAAAGAGAAGAAAGGAAAAGACAAAGTGCAAGAAACATAATGGAAAAGGAAACCGATGAGATCTTAACTAAGTGGTTAAGATTTTGAGATACTGAGTACATTAGATCTCATGTTCAATTCCCCTTCCTCCCGTTGTATTATACTATCTTCGTGACTCATTTGAACCAAACACACACAAAAAAAAAGTTAAGGAAAGTCTTTGGCAACGGGGCGCAAGTCAAAATTGGGTTCCCAGTGGTCTTGTATAATTCTTTTGAATTAAAAGATACTAAATTTTCAAAAACTGGGTGCAATTGAAATTTCAATAAAGGAAAAAAAGTACTGATACATGATAAACTTGTCATTATGCAATGGACCTCAGGAAAACTCAACCCGTGATTCCCATTTCATATTGATGTATCATCATTGTCCTTGGAAAATATGACTGCACAATTAGACGACGGAAAAAAAAAAAAAAAGTACCCCCAAAAAAATTAGTCTTATCGTCAACTCAATAATTCATAATGTTTAATGAAACTCTTCATTAAAACTCATGATTTTCTTACATGCACTTGCAGATAATTGCAAACGCTGGCATAATTAGACTGGATAGTGAGATAATCTTCTAATTCAAAAATGATTATGACATGCCATAACGTAATATCTTTCTCAATGAAACGAAAGATCAACGACTCAAAAATTTTTAAAAAAAAATTAATAAAGGTCCTACCAAGACATACTAACGCCTATCTACTAAAGATTTGGTAACCTCGTTGGTTTCCTCCCCCGTCTTTCATGCTCTTTACTAGGGTTCAAGTCTTGGGAGGAATATTCTACCATTGATGAGTCAGATTTGTCCTAAATAGTTTGACAGCCACCGGCCTCTCATTTGGATCTGCTGTGACCCATTGGACTGCCCTAAGATTAAAGCCGAGTCAGTTCTACGTATCAATATCTTTTTTTTTAAAAAAAAAAAGGTACTAGCCAGTCACAGAAATGTAGCCATGTGGCACCATAAACTTGCCCATCCCTAGACCTACTCCAAACCAAGTAGCCAACCGCTGGTTGTTGCTGCAAAGATCTATCCAAAATCCAAATTATAGGAGTCAGTATGTCTTGGTAGGGAGATGCTTAACCTGAAGAAAGACAAGAGACACATTTTCTACTGTTTCTATTCTTTAATTTGTATCCAATATGGAATGAATCTGCAAGTTGTTTTAGTTGGTGAAGGTTTGATCGATGACGTCCTCGATCCTGTTCGAATGAGAGATGGACTCGGCGTTTAATCTCAATCTTCAATCAAACTTGGGCGTTTTTGATCTACGGATTCAATCTCAGGGCGTTTTTGATTGATTAATTTTTATGTGTGTCTTTTATTTAACTGTTGAGTAGGTGATTGTACGTGTTGAACTTTATTTTCTCGTGTACCTTTGATATGCTAATTAATCGGAAAAAAGAATATCAAGTTGTTTGGGGTTATATATACATATAACATTTTGTTATGATCTAGACTTTAGTGGCTAGATCGCACGGGCACGTAATCTCTTCTTAAGATTTGGTTTGTGAATTATGATTGAGTTAAATATGAAACTTCTATCCTCATCGATTAACAATTACATGATTTTGTTCCCATATTTTCATCACCGAAAACTATCTCGATTGAGGTCAAAGTTTTAACTGATTTCTTTGCACGATTTGAGCTTTATTGTTTCTGGCAATTTCTTATGTCTTCCTGAAAGCATATATTCTTGTAACTCTTGTTATTTATATGTACATATTTTTACACATATATTTCTCATATATTATTTTTTAATATATATTTACTAATATGACTTCTGAAAGTATATAAATACTTGTTCCTACTATACATAATAATTTACACATTCCTTTATAAAATAAACCGTCAGCTTCAAAAGAAATTTGTCTTTCTAGTAGTTTGTGGTGTCCATCTGCTGCTTTATAGTGCAACTCTGAGAGTCCATAAAAATGTCATTCCATTTTCATAATTATTAAGCGATTGTAAATTGTGAAAATAAAAAAAATCAAAAAAAGTAAATTATTGCAATCCTGTGACTCTGGTCCATTGTTACCTGCAACAGTTGACCAATATTTGAAGAGCTTCTATGACAAATCCAAAAACGAATAACAACTCACATTTTTATTCGCAGAAGAATCCAAATATTCTTCCCATATGCCCTCTTCTCACCAAAGTGCCTATAGCATGGGCATGGCCAGTGGCAGAGCCACTAGCGGCAAGGGTTCAATTGACCCTCCAATTTTTTGTGAAAAAAAAAATTAAATATTAGGTGCAAACAAAAAATAAATATATATTAATTAGTTTTTAAATATTTCATAAAATAGTGTACAGTAGGTTGGTTGTTTGCCTTTTGCTCCATATGGGAGGTCATAGGTTCAATTCCTAGTGTTGCCTTTTGTGTAATTTTTTTTTTAAATTTTTTTTTAAAAGTCTGTCGAACGACGATATCATACTTTACTTTCAAAACATGAGATCTCGTCGATGACAAATTTCTTGAATGTATTAGCTATGCACTTTATTTTTAGAACTATTAAAGTTTATGTTATGTGTATTATTAATCTTGCTCTCTAGTGAAATATAGGATTCAAGACAAAAAAACATTTTATACACACACACACACACACACACACACACATATATATATATATATGTGTGTGTGTGTGTGTGTGTGTGTGTGTACATATATGTATGTGTGTGTGTATATATATAGCAATAAAAAAGAAACCATTTTTTTAAAAAGAGAACATTTATAATATCTTATACGTTTATGAGTGTGCTGTATATGTTATGCATGCTTTGAATATGTGATATCAAAAATAAAAAGGATTACTGGACGTTAATAATCTAGACTTTGGGGGTACTGGAAGGGAATAATTCAAACTGCAAAAATATATAGCTCCTGGTGTTCTAAACATTGCGGGTATTTATTTTTAGTAGTTTAAGGTTATTTTAGATGGTATTTTTCAGGAAATACCAAACATTATTTCCCCTAAAATAACACAAATATATGAAATTAAAATTCCCTGCATTCATTTTGAAGTCTAAATTATCTAAAAAATGTAATTCAAAATAATTTTAGACTAAAGGGACAGTCCGATGCACAAACATCTCGTGTTCACACATGACAACAAATACCTCAAAAGCACAGGACGCTGAGAAGGAGCCTTGTCAAAGGGGAAAAGATTCAATGTTTTTGCGTGTTCCCATCTAAATCCATAAAACAAGGAATCATTTAATACCGTTTTAGAAAATGCATGTCACGAAATTGTTATGGTCCAAAGAATTCCGACCAAAGTTTTTTGGACATAATTATAAGACTTTATAGCTCATTTAGTTAATGCATACATCTCATTTTAAATAGTCATGCTATGTGTGAGCAACATTAATTTTATTATTTTTCTTCCATCTTATATCTCTTAAATTCAAGTCTAAATCAAAGAATGTCTCCTGCAAATATCATAGTAAAGAACTTTTAAGTATAACCACAAAGGTTAGAACTTAAATTAAAATATCTATGATAGTATATTTCATATTTACGTATTCCTAATCACGCTTAATTTGAAAATTAATCTATGTGATACCTTTGAGAATATTTACTTCCATAAATTACGTATCACTTTTTTTTTGTATTTATCATATATATATATATATATATATATATATAATATAGAAATTGTCCAATTAAATTCCAAATCTGCCTTATTTATGTCACAGTTATAATATGACATCAAAGCTCACTAAGAAGAGGACAAGAGCAATTTTTAGACAAACACATGCATGTCTAAGTTGCCTCACTGGCTGTGGGGACTTCCCTATTTATTTTTTTTCCCCCTCCTTAAAAATAGAAAAATCCAGACTACCTCCCTGAAACCCAAGACCCCACCAGACCCTTCAATAAAACCACACCTCTAATTCTCAGGGAAAAAAAAGGAGCAATTTTTAAAAAATCCAACATTGTTCCTCCCTAGAAACACACACAAACCCCATGTGACTGTGAAAAGCCATTCCAAAAGACATCATCTTCACCTATTTTTCCTCTGTATATATATAACCTCAGAAACCCAGAGAAAAAACAATAAAAACCCATCTTCCTTTCTTCACTCCAAGACATGGGAGTTGGAAAACTTCCTCTGTTTTTGTTCACAACTCTGTTTTGCTCTGTTTTTCAGGAAAACAGAGCGTTCACATTTCAACATGAGTTGCTCAACAATGGGAGCAACTTAAGGGGAGAAAAGCAATTGGGTAGTTGTAATTTGTTTCAAGGGAAGTGGGTTCTTGATATTGGGGCATACCCACTTTATGATTTCAAAACTTGCCCCTTCATTGACCCTGAATTTGATTGCCTTAAATATGGCAGAACTGATACCCAATATCTCAAGTACTCTTGGCTTCCTGACAATTGCCCTCTTCCCAGGTACTTTCTCTTCCTGCATTTATCAAAAAGACTTTGTTTTTCTCTTTTCCCATCCTAAACAATATTCCCAAGTGTTAGGGTATATGATAAAACCTTTATCTGACATTTAAATTATCGGTTTAAATTTTTGGTTGAGATGGTTCTTGAATACTGAGAATCATGTCTCTTTTTTTTGTTTTGGGTGTGTTTTTTGGGATTAGATTTAATGGGTTGGAGTTTCTGAGGAGATGGAGTGGAAAGAAGATAATGTTTGTGGGTGATTCACTGAGTCTGAATCAGTGGAACTCGCTGGCTTGTATGGTTCATGCGTCGGCGCCTCGGGCAAAGTATACTTTTGTCCGAAGAGCTGTGCTCTCTTCTGTCACTTTTGAGGTAAGTTTTTCACCAACCTTTTATTTGTCTGTTTTGGGGGTTTATTTAATTTCTTCAACAAGCAATACTGGTAATCTAAGACTAATCACTTAAAATTAAATGTTGAATTGATAGTAACCTTTTAACATTTAACTATAGTGTACTAACTTTGTTTTATAATTATAGATAAGCAAGCTATGCATGTATACCTATTCTTTTCGTTAGAAAGTATGGATGGTTAAATGAATGAAATTGATTAAAATGGATAAAAGAGGGTTGAAATAGATATTTTTTTATTGAAGTGGGTTTAAGTTGGTTGAAGTTGGTTAAAGTTAGTGGAATTTTTTTTTGTATAATGGATAGAAGTTGGTTAAAATCATGGGAAGTGAATTAAAATTGACTGAAATTGATTGAAATGGGTTAAAGTTGGTATTTTTTTTATTGAAGTTCGTGAAGTGGATTGATGTGGATTAATGTTGGTTCAGATTGACAAATTTGAATTTACAAAAGAACAGGTCATAGCAAAGATATATAACAAATTAAATATTAGCAAGAAATTACTCTCTTTACGAAAGGTAAAACATATGTTTATAAGTTGTGTAACAGTTAACGTTACGTAGAAATGATTTTCATTTTTACTAAGCTGTTTGTTTTCCTCTATCACCTCCTTTTTATGTTATGTTGTTTTCTTTAGTGAAACACTGTCGTTCAAAGCAAGTTTATTTATTTGTTTACTTTTATTTGTGTTTAAATTTTTATATTAACTTAAAGTAATTGTAGTTTTTGAAATGTTTTATTTGTGGATGCTTCAATGATAAAGGGCAAAAAGGCCGCATGAGTTGCACCTTTGTCTTTTATTGAAATTCTCCCTTGGCTTTTTCCCTGGGGCACAGAATAAAAGGCCCTTCCACAACTTTCTATTACTTTAAAAAATTATATATCTTAATTTTGACTGATATATGGTCATAATCTGTAATTCAATCCGATATAGAACACAAACACAATTCCAACTTCTGCTAGATCGATATCAATAAAAGCAAGTACCATACCACTACAGATAGTAGCGTAGGGATGATTGGGGAACAAAGTTGACTACCAGACATGTGATTGAATTCGTAAATAAGGTTGTGCCTAAGATCGTCACAAGTCAAAATTTCTGTGTAGTGCACACAAAAACTAATTGGGATTTTTGCTTTAAAGGAAAAAACACAAAAAGGACAATAATAAAGATATTTTTGTAATTTCAAGACTGAATTATAAAGAATTCATAAATGAAGATACTTAAAAATAAACTCAAAAATATCAAGATCATAAAAATTAATACATTAAATCAAGTCACAAGATATCTAAAAGTGAAAATATCGATTTTTGTATAGTGTACACAAAAACTAGTGTCTCTAGAATCAACCCCAATAAGATAAGAGGATGCCCTTCTCTAAGTCTTGTGTCTTGGGATGCTAAACTAGCCACATTGTACCTCTTGATAAGTTACACATGGAGCACTCATCTTTGAACAATTGGGCTCGTAATCTTTAGGTAATGTTCTAGGGAAGTAATTGGTATCCTATATGAATATAAAGAACACTCCTTGGAAGAAAATGAAGCACCTCCTCCCCACTCCACCAAAGTGAAGATTGCCTAGAATATTTATGGAGGGGACAAAGGTGAGAATGGGAAGCCCAAGTAAAGAACCCCAATAATTAAATGAGAAAATATATATGCCAAGGATAAAAATTTTTAATATATGAAGTTATAAATCGAAAGTCATATTTGAATTTAAATAAAATTAACTGCCTCAATCATACTGAAAAACTGTCTAGTTATATATTCATTTAAATTTTGATAGAATATCGGATAAATGACAGTAGTTGACTATAACAAAATTCAAACAGTTTGTTCTCAAAATCTCGTCCTATTCCCTTGAACCCAAAAATTAATCGAACCCAAACATAAATATGATTAGAGATATGATAACCAATCATTGTCAAGCACAACCAAAATTGTATAGGTGTATCATTATGTTAGCAATGATTAATATTGAGGGTGTTGTAATGTTGACTCAATATACTATCTTGTTAGAAAACAAGACTATGATAAAATTCAATGCAACCAAAATTCAGCTTCACAATGGTTGAATGTACAATAATAAGTTTGCATTCATCCAATAGTAATATTTTATACTATATACTATATAACGACATATTTTAGTATAGTGACAAGTGACAACAAGCATAAATTATATACCTGATAAAATGGTAATGTTGTTGGAAATTGATGTGTACAATTCTATTTTATTTTTTTTTTGCAAGGAAATGAATAATTAACTGATCATCCATAATACACCATACGACACTTACAATGCATATTCGACTAATGAAAATGCAATCTTTAATATCAAAATCATATTCCAACATCAAAAATACTAACTTGAAACACACTTTGAGATAAAAAAAAAACCTATATATATGTATATATATATATATAATTATACCATATTTTTTTGCCTACTTTGTTACATAAATTTTCATTTTCTTTCTTTTTAATTTTCAAAACCTTCTTATTTTTACCCGTCTTTAGTCTACATCTAAAAAAATTATATACTGATAAAATAGGTCAGATGAGGAGTAGGAAGAAAGAAATTAATGTGGGGCACTCCCCATTAAAGACAGAGGAAAGGGCAAGTCTCATTAAAGATGGTGGACAGCTCAAACAGAAAACAACTGGACATTCCTTTCTGTCACTTTTCTACTGTTTACCAAACAACCCACTAACAATCAAGCTTCACTACTCCAAATCATTGTTATGTTTACGGTAGCAATACCATTAGATTGGGTATGTGTGTAAAGTTAAGACTTGAATAATGAAACATATATACCTACTTTGCCAAAATAACACATTATCTTTGTCATCCATGGCACATCAAGCAAGGAAAGTATTCAATAGTTTGGGGTGTTTGACAGTAATAGTTGTTTGGGCGAAAATAGTTGTTTGAGTGAAAGTAGTTGTTTTGAGCAAGTCAAACAGCCAAAAGGTGTTTGATAAATAGCCGTTTTTAATAGCTATTTGGCTCCAAAAAATTCTTTTTGAAAAAGTTATCTCACTAGCCTTTTGAGAATAACTTTTTGTGAAAATAACATAGTTATCCAAAAGTTAGGAAAAATTACATCATTTGCCATTAAAAAGTAATTTATAGATAATGGTATAAATGAAATTTTATCAACATCTTTTTTTAGAAACAGTTAGTTTTACCAAATACTTTTTCTAAAAACAGCTAATATAAACAACTAATTCAAATAACTGTTTGCCAAATGGGCCAAAGTGTTCCTTTTTTTTTGAAGGATAAATTGAGTCACTCTATTGGACTCCTATATTAGGGAACTCAGTAGAATTAGAACGGCCCGGCCCGAGAAAGGGAAAAATCCAACTTCGCTCAAATCCACACGAGGGATTTTTGCAAGTCACGGGAATTGATCCCATGACCCTGTTGGATAGGTGGCGGCCGACCACCCGTGGCCATATGAGCAACGCTCAATTGGTAACGGATCTCACAAAGTGTGAAGGTATAAATATTGACTTAAAGTATCGCCTCAAAAGTTTGTAAAATTAAGACGCCAGTTTCTCTCACCCACATGAAATCATACATTAATGGATTATCAAATCTGTCGAGATCAAACCTAATATTTGTAGATCTAATAACAATTAGTGGGTAGAACATATTTTCATAGGGTTCCTCATTTAAGTACTAACCAACCGATCTAAAATATTCTTGTTGATTAAAAAGGATTCTTCTCAAATGAAGTGATAACATCACATCTCGATCTAGATGATTCTGTCGGGAGCGCATGCTCCTACTTAAATATTGTTCATGTACCTACCAAAGAGTAGATAACTATTCTATCACTGTACATGAACAATGTGTGAGTTAGAAAATGTGTCTGATCACAGAAGCCTTGTATAATTCATTGGATGAGAAGAATGTACTATACCCCTTCATCTCAAGATAAATTTTTATGAAAGTGAAACCCAAATTTTTTGCTAGAATTGTGCATGAATGGCATGATAATAACAAATTGATTGAAAAGCTACCTTGATTGAATGATGATGCATGCAGGAATTCAATCTGAGTTTGCTACTGTACCACACAACCTATTTGGTGGACATAGTTCAAGAACGCATTGGAAGAGTCCTCAAGCTAGACTCCATCCTAAGTGGTAATGCATGGAAAGGGATGGATGTACTCGTCTTCAACACATGGCATTGGTGGATCCACACAGGGAGATCACAACCGTACGTTTCTTTTCTTTACTTTCTCTTCCTTGTAAGCAATGAACAAACCATCGAGTTGAAACAGTCGTTTTTGAGTAGGCACGAGTCATCTGAATAGGTTAGCTTGTTGATCAGTATGGTTTAATGTGCCTGATGTCTGGTTTAACTTGGCATACGAGTTGGATAGGTTTGGTTTTAGGTTTGCTAAATTTCAACCGACAATTTCGATAAGTTAGAAGGACTCATGTACGACTAGCTCAAACCCGAAACAAATCACTATCTAGACCAGCATGGATCAAAACAATGAGTAAACTTGTCCCGTTTGTAATGAAAGTCATTGATGGAATTCCATTGAAGTGTCAAATAGTTAGGAAAAGTCTTCAATTCTCATCATAGTAATGGAGGGTCCCCATTGTATATAAAAAGACAATAAGTTAGGTTGGTTGTGATTTGCAGATGGAACCTCATACAAGATGGGACCAAAATTTACAAGGACATGGACCGCCTCACTGCCTTCTACAAAGGAATGACAACCTGGGCCAAATGGGTTGATGCCAATGTTGATCCCAGCAAAACCAAGGTCTTTTTCCAAGGGATATCTCCTACCCATTATGAGTAAGTCATGCTTGCCTATACTTTAAAAAGAAAAAAAATCAGTAACATACCCTATGGAACTTTTCGGATGTACTTGGTGTCCACATACTTGGTGTCTTGGGCTACTTGGAATGCCCTGCAATATTAGTTCATCTTGCTCCTGTGGTTTAACTTTTCGAATGATGTGAAGTTCGAATGAATCAGGATGATCGTTAGTGACTTAATTCAAAGTCAGATCGAGCCCTCCTAAGCGAGTCCATATTGTCAGGAGTCATAATGGTTCAAACTCCTATTATGACGTCAATAACATTTTCTGTAATCAAGAAGTACATATAGTAGAACTGTAAGGCTACAATTGCATCCCTTCAGACCTTACACCAACAGGGTCCATGCAAGAGAACTGTTTGTCCTTGTTCATTGGCATCTGGATCTGCATCAAAGTTTTCAAACATGTCACTAGAAATACTAGGGAGCCTCTCCTATTGAATAGGATATGCCAGAACGACCAAGTAATAGCAGGAATGCTTTGAGAGGTTAAACTACCTACATCTGAATTTGCATAGACTCTGTCAAAGCAGCATCCACATTGTGAGTTATTGTTGTTGTAAAATGACCAAGTAAAAGCTGATGATTTTTCTGATGTAACAGTGCCAGGGAATGGAGTGGGGCATCACACAGCTGCAGTGGGGAAGCAGAACCACTATCAGGGTCAACGTACCCTGCAGGCTTACCTCCAGCAGCAGACATAGTCAGGAAAGTACTCATCTCCATGAAAACCCCGGTTTACCTGCTCGATATAACCACTCTATCACAGCTAAGGAAGGATGCTCATCCCGAGACCTACGGTGGAATCGGTGGGGGCACAGACTGCAGCCACTGGTGCCTCCCTGGATTGCCCGATACCTGGAATCAACTTCTATATGCTGCTCTGACAATGTGATTATCCACACTCAGTCTCTGAACAAAGTCTTTTTGTTCCTAGCTTGTTCATTTCTATATGTTTCAAGTTGATTCATATTAGTTCATTCAGGGTGGTGGAAAGGAAAAAAAATGGCATTTCAAAAAGAGATTGTTCATGTTTTTTCACATTTAGTAGTTCAGAATAAGGAGTCCATAGATCTCTTGTGAAGTAGTCGATTTTAATTCTTAGCTCGATATGTTGCTCTCAAACGATGAGTGACAACCATTTGTGTGCATAGTGATGTATGCTTTATGTCTCAGAAATGCAATACAGTTAACAGAAATCTTGTTATTTTATTCCACTTTACCATCACAGTCTGTCATGTTTAAGTTCTTGAAAACAGTTAATTTCATTATTCAGAGCTTCCGAGTATCTCCCTTACATTCCACAACTATATGTGACAGGAGGTCTGCTACAACAATCCGGCATGGAAGCATATCTAGGTATTGCTCTGCCACTTCTGAGAATGTGTGCTTTTGGTCAATGATCCACATTCATGATGCAATGCTGAGTTTTTGCCATGCATATTTGAGGCGAAATTAAAGTGCCAATAGTTTGGTTCCTGACGTAGGGTCGGTATATGCTGCTAATCATAATGTCTACTCAAAGCCGTGATGATCTCGTGCTTATTCAATTGTTAGTGCAAATAGCTAGTTACATAAATGCATCACCATAATGTCAAAAGACCGAGAAATAACACTGTATAATTCACTCGTTAATCATCATCATCATCATCACGACTTCTATTACAGCTGAGTAACTTCAGATCACCATCCCTTTCTAGCGTTTGATTGATAATCGTCGCAATCATCATGATGAACATCACATAGGCTCTTACGGACTGCTACTCTAGGGACTATCTTGAAGTGGGTTTTTCATTTCTCTTGCAGATCACATCAAGGAAACACAACCAATGGAGGATGTCTAAGAAGCGTTTTTCCTGCGTATTGGCTAATTCTGTACATATTCATCTACTTCAGACTTGTCAGTGAGAGTGGTTGATCCTCTCTTCATGATTTTTCACCTTGTTTACACTCGTACATAACCAAATAACACCTAAACCTGTGGGTAGCCGCCCAACATACTCACTCAAGACAAGATATATTCGAAAAATAAGATACACGATCCAGTCTTATCAAATACAAGCGCATAAGACTTCCTCATTTTCATAAGTCAGACTCCTGTAAGTATTGTTGTGCAAGTCTGGAAGGTCATTTGGTACACTATTTCCATGCCGACATTAGGTACAAATCTGGCACAGAAAGTATTAAGTATGGAGTGCGATTGGCATTGTTTTACTAGATCAAAGTTTCTTCCTAAAACAGGGCTTCCGTAGGAAAAAGGTGATGTGAAATCAGATGGTGCCACAGGTTTGTTTATTCACGTATCAGCAGAAGTTCATAATGTTGTCAGCAAAGTTGCGGGAAGGGTATCACTGGAAATGAAAATGCCAGTTTCTTAAGTCAGACCCAAAAAAAAAAAGAAAAAAAAAGAAGTGAAGTAGTTGAGCTACAATAGGAAACCAAGAATGTAAATCATGTCAATTCAAAGTAGTTGAGCTGTGAGAATGTCTACTCAGAGGAAAAGGTTCAGATGTTCCTGGCATTACACGCGACCAAAAATTACTCACAATTAGATTAATACATGAGCACAAAACAATGGAGTGGTTCCACCATCCCTTTCACAAACATGATATTTTCTATGCATCTTCATTTACACAACAAAAGAATCATCCAAGTTGAATTAATATAGCTAATTCTGGAGCTGACTTTGCAACACGCCAAGCCTTTCCTAGCAGCCCATAGATCGGAGCACAAGCCTCTGCCGCTACGGCTCGTGTTGGTGCTGGTTTTGTAGTTGTACGTGACTTGATCTTGCCTTGTCTCTCAGCTCCTCAAATGCTCGCATTGTCTCTATGTCGAAACCTCCTGCAAACTGGCCAGACACGCCCAGCCGAAACACAAAAGACGGCAATGATCTCGTGTGAACAAAGACATTAAACTTATACAACAAAACATCAAGCAATTTGCTGTCATTAAAGCTGTATAAATCAAAACTATTTTCTTAAAAAGAAAATGCAAACTTTTCTCGATGCTTGTAGAGGTCCAAGCAAGATAGAAAGAAAAGAAACTAAAAATATCAAGTAATGATGAGCTTTAAAGGAAGGTCATTGAATTCACCTGATGCACTCGGAATGCAAACCGAACACCTAGAACTAGTAGCTCTTCTTCCTCAGGAGCACCACCCACTGCTTCAAGCTCTGCAGATACTCTTTTCATGTACGTCATTGCTAATTTTACTGATGCCAGCTTGATCTGCAAAGTAAAGACAGGGGCAAAGCTGTTTATTGATACAATCATAACTTGCAGAAAGCTATGCCTGGTAATTTGGTTCAAATTCAAGTGAGCTAGGCTGCTAGGGAAATGGGAGGGTAGGTGAATTTAATCCTGTTATTTGACAGCAGCTATCCAGTAAATGGTCAAATCTACGAGCCATGTGCTTAACTTTTTTATTTTTAGGATTTGCTTTGGTTAAGACGCAATTATAGGTCTACCCATAATAACAGATTCCCCCCATGCCCTCCTGAACTGTGATATGGGATCTTCCTTACCAAATGCAATCCCTTTGTGTTTCCAAATACTATAGATCATGTTCCAACTTCCAATTTCATAATACTCGTAATCCTACTTTGCCTACTATGATACAGAAAGGAAGAATAAATAGAAAAAGGTAAGCTGTACTTGGATCAAAATCACGTTCTTTGCAAATCCATCTTGTCATCCCTAGAAATGTTGTGTAAATAGTTTGCTTGTAAGAAAACGACTTGCTTCTAGAATTGAGGTATTAATTTGGACATGAAGAAAATATAGTTTAGGACTAGCTTTCACAACTACTAAATGGTGTAACAGGGAAAATCCTTCAGTGCTTTCACAATTTTCCCAACCTAACATTTAGTTTAGACCTGGCCTCTTTCGTTAGGTAGGCAGAGATCCACATCCGGTGTAATTTCACCATGAATTTCAATCCTAAATGGTTTAACAAACACCCCATTTCAATTCTGGATCCTTTCTCTGTTATAACTTTCTTTCCTGTCATTTGCACACAAAAAGATGGCAAAGGACCTGAAGAGAAAACAAACAGATCTAGAAAACAAAATACAGTCTTTAACTTAAGCTTATTTAAACCATTCTTTAAGTTGTAACTCAAGTAGGCAATGCTTGTTCGATATTCAGACATAGGGTGAAAGGAATGGACTAGAAATTGTTTGAACCAAGAATATCCAAAATTTTCAACAGATCTACACACGTATCCATGCGCTTGTGGCCAAGTTTGTCACTGGTCCCAGTAATGACGATGAGCCCATGACCCTAATCAATCTTAAATAATCTCCCTTCATCTTCTGGTTACCTTCACTTTTATTTTCCCCAAAAAGGATCAAGGAGCCTTTCAAGATGTGGTCTTTAGCGGGGAAGAATCCTCACTCCATAATTTTAATGGTCTAGGGATTCATAAAAGGTCGATCAAACCCCTAGAAGAATCTGTGATACACCTATTCTTTACCTAAAGTCAAGAAACAGCAAAGAACCAGACGATTAGATTACAATTTATCTCGGCTTTCACATATGCGCGTGCAAGCAGGGGCATAGAATGGAGGCATAATATAATCCTTCTGTCCCTTTTTGTCATTTAGCTGTGCATTATTTATTTGACGTGGGAAAAGATAGTATTCAATAGAGAAAGCATATATGGTCGATTCACTCGATTGCAATTCCGTTTAATACAGCCTTGCACACCATCTCTAGGTGGTATCTACTAAAGAAAAGTTGATTAACTAGCATCTCTGCTTTTTCTTGTCTTTTTGTGTGCATGAAGACACCAACATTCTGTTCATCCAAGTCATGCATCAGAAAGTCATCAACGGAGGGAGGGATCCTCCCGCCCATTTTAGCCTCCCTCCAAGCAAGCAAAGACAGAAAAAACAGCCAAACATTGAACTTAAGATTGTAAAATAGGAATTATGATATCCACTTACAGTGAATCAGCTATTTATTAATTGATCTTTTGAAGTTCATTTGCAAACAATCCAAAAGCAAATAAAGCATTATCAATCCAAAGAAGGATGGATTGAGGAAAGAGTTAAATCACCTGGCTGACAAATCCGGTATCACGCATCCAATCGACTGGAATGCGAAAGGACTTGAACCGATTAGTGGCTGATTCCCTCAACCGCGAGAGATTATAAGCTCCATGCTCTAATCTGTTCAACATGCCCCAACATACAATTTAGATCAAAAGTGATATGTATTCATAGAAATGTGATCAATGCAATGAAAGTGCAGTCATACTTTTCAAGCAGGGCTTGCATTTTCTTGAGAGCCGAGACACAAGGTTGGCGAGCATCATCCCTAAAAGACAATGCCTCAGACTCTAGCTTCTTGAAATCAGAGTACTCAAATGCCGCTTCTCTCAATGCATCAGCCTTCTGCTCTGGCCAATTGAAGTGCTTAAGAACTGCCCTCTCATCAACCTGAACATGATTTTCTACCTTCATAATTGTCCAAAAAAACAAAGCTTTGATGATTTATAGCCTCCAGTGTTGAGAACAGAAATGTACCAAGTAAGAAAGCTCATCATCAAGCCACTTCACAAAGGAAACCACATCTTCAATATCTGCAAAAGCTGCTGTCTCAACCTCCTTTATCAAAATCCGGATGAAATCTCCTTGTGTCTCCACATCTGTCTTAATCTATCAACCATAATACCCCAAACGATAATTTTAAAAACCCAGATACAAAATTCCAAATAGTCACGGCCAGATTATGTAGTTCATTGTTTAATAACCCTTCAAGTGCATGGCAGAGATTGTTTCAATTAATTTTGTTCTTTGAATAAATGTAACCAAAAAAAAACAAAATGCTATTCAATTCAATTCCATTCAATAATTCAAAACAAAAGACAGGCGCAGCAGAAACCTTTGTCAGAAAATCATTTCAAATCTTGTAAGTACTTGCTGAAACAGTGAAGTGGAAGCCAAATTAACAAAATCCAAGGAAACAAGGACGATGGTAAAGACAATTAAGGACAGTCCCAAGTGTTGTGAACATGAACGGCTACCCAGGGCGAAAAGAAAAAAAGCAAAAAGCACACAGTATCACCCACAGTCACAGTGGCAAAACTGTAAATAAATCTGGAGGGAAACTGAAACTCACAGCAAGCAAGTATGCCGACCGATTCTCAATCTCTCCGACGAGGTTCCTGGTGTTCGCCGCCGTGATCTCCGCCGTTGAAGAGCCGGCTTCTCGCCGGGAGTCCCTCCGCATAAGAGAGTGATAAAACTCCACCACCTCCGGCACTCTCTTCACCTTCGCTGTTGCCGCCTTCATCCCCTTCGGCGGCGGTGGCGGCGGCGGTGGCGGAGGAGGTGCAGATTTTGCCGGAGATGAAGTGGAGAGAGAGTTCGGCAAGGTAAATTTCGTTGGCGGAGGTTTCGGAACCCTAGGAGCTCGAGATTGGACAACAATGGCGGACAATGCAGCAGAATCGGAAGTCCCCGGGATCTCGTCGGAAGTACTAGTACACTGAGAAATCCTGGGCCGTTCCAGCGGCGTCTCCACTGGCGGTTCCGCCGGTGTCTTCGCCGGTTTTCTGGAACTCAAAAAACTCTTAATCAAATTCGATTTCCCAGAAACCTCAATCAACCCTTGCAATCTCTGATTCGACGACAACTGCTCAATCTCGAACTGCAACTGCGCAATCTTCACCTCCCTCTCTCGCCTCTCCACCTCCACGTTCTCCCTCATCAACTCCATTTCATGTACGAGCTTCTCATTCTGCTCCTCAACTTCCAAAACCTTCCTCGACACCCTCTGAATCTCCTCATCCTTAGCGAAGATCTCCGCCTCAAGGAGCGGCACAATGGCGGCAGATTCTCGCCGGAGTTTGAACTCCAGGAGCTCCGTCTTAAGTCTCGACTCGCGGTCGCGGAGCTCCTCGACCAGTTTGAGGAGGTCGGAGACGTCCGGCGGGCGTGGTTGGACCTGAGCGGAGGCGCGTGGGAAGTACACGCCGAATGAGCGGTTGAACATGGTGGTCTTCCCGGTGGAGGTCGGAGGCTTCGGAGGCGGCGGGGGTTTTTCTTGCTTGGGGTGGGTGGGGGGCTTTTGAAGGCCCATTGCCATTTTCACCTTTCCAGCCACCATTGCAGTGGAGAGAGAGAGAGAGAGAGAGAGAGAGAGAGAGAGAGTAACAGACTGAAGAGGGAAGAAGAATGGCTGTGTTGTATTGGAGTGGGTTAGAATTGGAAATTGAAAGGGGGGACGGGAATATTGAGCGAGTAATTAATTACTTAATTAGTACTCTTTTTAGTATTATAGTTTCGAATTAAAGTTGTCGCTTTATAACAGTCCGCTAGTCAACCGTTTGTAATCTTCTTTTCCTTTTTCTTTTTTTTGAAATTCCTTTCTTTTTTTTAAACAAAAAGAAATTGTTAATACGACTATACGTTATAAAAAAAAAGAAAAAAAAAGGAGAGAGAGTTGTTTGTAGGGGTAGCTAGGCTTAGGGCTGTATGTTCATTGGAGTATTTTAGTTTGCATTGGTCATAGAGGAAAGAAGAGCATAGATTATTGGGGTCAAGCTAGTAGTGGGTGATGTAATACAAGAGCATTGACCTAATTTGTTTGTTTTAGTGGTAAGGACAAACATTAAATGTCAAAAAGCAATTAGAATCAGTATGAAATAGTAAAGTTTAGGGTAAGTTATAAGGACCAACTAGAAATAGTAAGTAATTGTAATGTATATATGTGTAAAAGGTTAATTATGAGAAATAAGAATAATTAAGTAGTGATCAAAGTTAGCAGAATAAAACAGTAAAAAAACAACAATGATTAGTAATTATAGTATGCAAATTGTAAAACAAACATGCTCTTATAGTCTAAAGTGTATCAATATGCTATCTTTTCAACAAAAAAAAAATACAAATAAAAATTCAATAGTTTATTGTGTCTATTTTCATATGAGTGCTTAATATCTGCCGCCCCCCCCCCCCAAAAAAAAAAAAAAAAAACCAAGTATTGCAATATTGCCTCAAACTCAGTGGATTGATATTTGATGGTTCTTCCCTTTTGAGCTGACCGTCTATTTAGGTTACAAGTAGTTGTGAGTTGTAATTGTCAATTGCGATTGCAAACTACTAGTTTGCAACGGTCCCTCTGTTCTCTTTTGGCCAAACAGTATGGTAGATAACAATCAAATTTCTCTTCCTTTTTTTTTTTCAATAGTAGAGATAGATGAAATAGATAAAGGATTAAAGTCTAATTACAAAGAAAATTATACAATTCAATAATTGATTCCAATTACATAATGCAACAGCCAACAGTAGAAGACACTCCAAAATAAATCCAAAAAGGAGTCAAGCCAATAGGTCATATACGTACAATGAAATCAAAATTATCAAATAAAATGAACCATCTAAAACTCGCATAATTCTTGAACGACTACTAGCAAATGGAGTTCACTATATATGTGAATGCGATCATTTAATGGATGTACAGCATGCTTTGTGAGCCCTTTAAACGGTACAAATATGTGAACCCTAATTACCAACATTGTAAACTTGTACTAGCAGCTATTATTTGTTAGCTAGACTAAGGAGTCGGGTGAACTCCCTAATTAAACTCATTGGCCTTCTTCCTAGAAGAATGAATACATGTCATAAATAGCGGGACAATTATGCATATAAAATATTATATGTAGTTAACTAGTTATGAAGGAGCGTCGGAATAAAGGGATGAATATATTAGTTACATATGGGTGAATTTTTTCCGTTTAGACATGGTGACAGGACAAGAGGGATAAATGCACAACATATATATTGAATATATTTAGTTGATTTCATCTCATAGAAAATTGGTTACCTCTCTTTGATTATGGAGTTTTTAATTAAAAATGGTTTTTAGAAAAAAGATACAACAACAACACCTTTCAGTGTGGATTCCGCTTTCGCTAGGCCTAGTGAAATCCAGATGTAAGTAACCTTACCCCTACCGGTATTCCTGATCGTGGATAGGCTGATTCCCTTTTAGCAAAAAGATACAATTACCTAATATAGACAATATCATAAATCCATTTAACCTAAACTCCTCTTAACAATAATTCAGCATACTTAGGCCCTGATATTTTCGTAGGTCATTTTAGATTTAACAATCTCAACCCACTTCAACTAACTTTAACTCACCTGAAAAAAAAATACCAACCTCAACCCACCTCAACCCACCCCTTCATAAATTTAATAATTTGTAACCCAAATTGTTAAAAATAATTGACAAGTTGTACCAGCCTCCAACTTCCAGAAAAATAGTTACAAAATTGTGAAATTACCATTATGCGAAAAAATGTACTAAAAATTACAATAACTTAATAAATTATCATACATTCTCATTATTTTAATCCACTTTAACCCACCACAAAAAAATATACCAATTTTAATCCACTTCAACCCACTTCAACCAACTTCAACCCACCTCAAAAAAAATACCAACTTCAACTCACCTCAATCAACCTCAATCTACTTTAACCTTTTATCCACAGCTCCATTTACCTACAAAAAAAATAAGCCCTCAATCAGAATTTTGAGATTGTTAGAAGATAGTTTGACATTATTTTGGAAATATCCAAATTCATGTAAGAATTTTGAAAGTTCTTGCAAAATTACAAGAACTTTTGGTAATATATACTTATCAAAATGATAGCTACAAGTTTGGATGCAGTGTGAAGTCAACCTCAAGGCAGCTAGCTAGAACAGCTGCCCCTAACTAAAATCCTGCTGGTTTCTGTCACCTACTCCCACATGTCAGCCACAACTTGATCACTGTCACTGGCAATCATCAAAATTAAAAGCATCCATTACTTGTACATTGACATAATACATTCGCTTTTGAGTTAACTAAAGCACGTATTATGTTAATTTATTGGGTTTATATATATGGCTCGTTTGTTGCAGACTCATTTCATAAAAAATTTAACAGATTTTTTTATTTGTATCTTACATATTAACAGTCCAAAGGTATGTTTTATCACACAAAAGATGCTAATCAACAGACATACATAGACCATTATAATGTAGATATGTCATTTATTAGATTTCATTAAGCAATAATTTTGGAAAATGAAAGAACGTTATAAACGCAATGAATGGGAGTTTTAATAGGTGGGGTTGTGACTATTGTTATTGGCTATATTACTAGCAGGTGTACCTCAATCCCGGCAGTGATTGTATTTGCTTGTTTGGTGTTCAAGAAATTAATTGAAGAAAGTGATGCATTTGGTCCTACTGGTACGCTTCCACCATAGCCTTAGCTACCTTCTTCTTCTACCCATGAATGATTTTCGATAAGGTTTTGTGTATTTCTGATCTGCTCATTTAACTGAAAATTTTCTAAAATGTCACATTAAAAGTATGAATTTTCAATCCCAACAATTGTTCACCCGTACATAAGACTTGGCTATTTTTGAAGGTATTTTCATTAAGCTTTCAATATCAACAAGACTTCCTTTCATTTTCACGTTATGATCATAAGATTCATAAGTTATCCGTGAGAATGATTCGTTTACGGTGTTAATTTCGTCCGTGCACCTCAACAGATCTTCTGGTATATTCTTTATTTCTCTTTGTTTGTTGTTGATGTGTTAGATGTGTGGTATTCAAAGCTCAAACATTTTCATACTATTCCTATCACTACTTACTCCTTCATATGATTTTTTTTTTTTTACTCCCATTGCATGGAAAGTAGAGGAACTATGATAACCAAACTTAGTTTCTTTTGTGAGTATAAAATTTATCTATGCAAATAAGGCTTGAAAACATACATAAAATAATAATCATATTCAGAATAAATTAATACAGTATTCCCGAATTTGTATGATGAGTTACAGGTACACAATATTTGTTGATAAGATTAATGGATATATACATTAGACTAGGGCCTGTGAGTTATGATTTATGAATACTAGTCTGGGTCTGTATTTTATACGAAGTATGTTCAAATAGACATTTTCTAGATATGTTATTGAAATAATAAACGAATACTTTTATAGCTAAGAAACCAAAGAACAAGGGTTTTTTAAAAAAAAAATTGTTTTTTTGGGGGGGGGGGGTTAGTATGGCTCCTAGGGACAAGAGGTGGGCGTAAATGAAAGAACATAAATGAATTGAATGGGTGGTCCTGTAGGAGCTCAAGATAAGCCAACGGTGCAAAAGAGTGGGGAACTGGAGTAAATGTCGAGGGTCCAAAATGTACCCTCTCTCTATTATTATTATTATTATTATTATTATTATTATTATTCCACCGGTCAGATAAGGGGATCAGAGGGTGTAGCAAAAGAGGGTCAGTGGGATCACCTGACCCCCTCTCAAAAACAAAATTATATGTATGTTAGAAAATTAAAAAACTTTAAAGTTAAGAATGTGTATTATATTTGTTGAAGATAAACATGAAATTTGCAATGGCTCAGCGGTCAGTGCTTTGGCTTGGTGTGTTTGATGTCACGGGTTCAAACCTCCTCCACCCCATATTTTTCCAACTTTTTTTTGTTGTTTTTATTTTTAAAACCAGTGCCCTTTCGCGTTTGAGGTCGTGAGGCCAACTGTCTCCTTCGACTTTCAATTTTTCGCCACTCCACTGCTCAGACCCAACTCACCCCACCTGCACAGCGTCGCCAACTCACCGTCTACCACCTGTTGCCAACAGATTTGCTGTTTGCGTAGCGTAGCAAGGCCCTCACGGCCTCACATCTCTATCCAAATTTATGAGTTATCAAATCTCAATTTGTAGGTTTTATTTCAATTGTAGGTTAAATCTGAATTTGTAAATTAGTTTGATACTTTGATTTTAATTCTCATGTTTAAGACTTGAAGAAGACATCGTGGGTGGGTTTTGGGTTTGCTTTGCTTGATTCTACAGTTTTGCCATTTATTTGAATTGTTAGATGCAATTGTTGGATTTCAATTGTTGGATGCAATTGTAGTGGTTTTGGTCATTTATCTTGTGACATGTATGTTAATTAATAATTGGCTATAGTTTAGGGATTTCATAAATGTTTGATTTATATGTTTAATTTTAATTGTAGGCAAAAATGCATAGATATTTCAAAAAGAAAGGTAAGGAATACTCTTCGTTACCTTCAAGTTCGAAATCCGAAAACTCGCTATTGAATGAAGAAGGTGGAAACGATGTTACTCAACCACAACCACCACCACCATCACCTTGTGAAGTAAATATCAATTCAATTCCGTCGTCTCAAAGAATTCGGATTAATTCCAACCCCCTCTCCTAATTTCCTGACTTCGTCCCTGAAGGAGACAAACCCTCATCAAGCATAACGGCTTTTATTACTAACAGAAGCCATGATCTCTTGTTCATGCTTAATCAATCAACTGAATCAATTATTATTATTATTATTATTATTATTATTATTATTATTATTATTAT